>WOVY01011120.1:0-135000 GCA_013436015.1 Rhipicephalus annulatus | reverse complement strand
GAAGCGACTCATTAAGGCCCAGGACCAGACCTCTCAAATCCTGGCCGTCCAGAGGGCCCGCGCGAGGGCCGTCAGGTTTAACCTGATGGTCCCCGAGTGGGCCTAGCCAGGTGACGCTGAGTTTACTCGCGTCTATTGTGGACCGAATAAAGTTGTTTCACTCACTCACTCTCTGGCTTGATCCATGCCGACCGCGGCGGCTGCATCTTCGATTGAGGCGGAAATGTTGGGGCCCGTGTACTTAGCATTATATGCACGTTATTTAATACCAGGTGGTCGAAATTTCTGTAGCCCTCCAAAACGGCATCCCTCATAATCAAATTGTGGTTTTGGAACATTAAACGCCAGATATTATTATTATTATTATTATTATTATTATTATTATTATTATTATTATTATTATTATTATTATTATTATTATTATTATTATTATTATTATTACTCGTTTGATCCAGAAATAATCGTCGACTATGTTACAAAGTAAATGTAATGGATACATTCAAGTGCTAAACTAAACTTTGTTTATTGGCCGACGTATAGTTAGACTCCCGCGTGTATGTGTGTATGGGTGTAAGGACTTTATGTATGAAGGCGTGGGCAGCGACCTGAATGTCGCATCATTTCGTTTGAGCACGTGCTCCAGTGCGCTCAGTATTCAGAAGCTCTGTGGTTGAAATAAGGACACGCAAGGCTAAATGGTGCGTATTTCTACATACTGTACGCACCGTGTGCTAGTCTGGTGTGAAGAGAATGTGGGAAACAGTGCGTAGTCGTGTACGTGTTGACACTAAAGGTTATTTGAGTTTGTTTTAGAGCTTGCTGTTTTATTGTGCAACAGTAGCTGCGAATATTTCCTCACCTAGGACCACTTCACTGCGGACCAATTCGAGCAGATACTGCTGCGCAAGTTTGGTACTAAAATGTTGAAGAGAGACGCGGCGCCTACGATCTTCAGTCAAGAGCATTTGCAAACGTCAGGTAAGCCAATCACGTTAAAAAACTGGAGAATGTTTAGTCCGTCTTCATTGTTTTCTGCATCACCCATAATTACTTCTCAGCCTTTCCCTAACCTGAAACATGTCGTCTTGCATATAGGTGTTGTGTATAGATAATGGCTTTTCTTTGGTATAATTAATGCATTTTTTTTCATTCTCCAGAATGCAATGATTCAGCCCGCTCATCTTGTGGCCTTAATCTACTACTAACATCAGCTGCTCTTGTTGATGGTGAGTTGACGGTTAAGCACATCTCACGCCTTTTCCTTCTTCGTTATCATTAATACATGTTTGGATTATGCAGAAGCCAAAGAGACACACTGCCCATCAGCTACGATTGTGATTCTGACACCAGCTGCTGTTGAAGATGAGTTCTTACTGCATTTATTACTTACCGTAATTACAAACGTGCTTTATGCCTTCATTCATGTTTTATAATTTGCAGGCTATGGAGCCAACAGTGATGCCACTCAAGCAGGGTTAGGTTCTTCACAAGGTAACGTAGCTAACACACATGCTACATGTAGTCGAAGCATTGTAACGGCTTGTAACTTGTATGCATTGGTTTATGTATTTTACAATCAAGTCTGTAGGGGTGTGCTGCAGATCCACAACATTTTGCTCCGCAGTATAGTGTTCAGCACAATGCAAGCATTGAAAGCATTGTCGCTTGGGTTTTGGCATGCATTCTTATTACTGAAAAATTGTAATGCACCTGTGCGTATTGTAAATGCTTCAAGTAGTGTTGATGCTTGTTTGCCAAAATGCGATGTAACAAAGATGATGGTCTTCTTCAATTTGTCTTTATCTTTTTTAGGTCACACTGCCACTGATTCAGCACCATCGGATTTTCCAGAAGGTAATGGCAGTTACATGTTGCTTTGAAATTTCACATAATTTATTGTTGATCTCATGTTGCAAATGCACCTTCAAGTTCCGAATGTGACGCACTTCAACAGCTTGTTCAGCAGGTGAGTGCTACTTTTCATGATTTGTGTAGGCATGTGTCTGCCAGATGGTTTTGTTGGTTCCAACTATCATATGTGCGCAGGTGTGGAAACCACCCATGAATCGAGCTGCCAGCCATTTCAAGCTTTGACGGTGCCTGTTGAGTGTGAGTGAATTTTCTGTTCAGTATCATATACATTTTTTAATTTTAGTCACTGGCCATCCCTCATTGCCTGTGCTGCAACTGTGCTAATTTAAAGCTTTGGTGACTGTACCGGTCTTCAGTACTACTAATTAGATTATACGTCATTTATAGCTCAGCAGAACTTTTGTGCTGCCTGTGGAGGATTTCTGTCTGCTGAGGGCACAGCTGATGTCACCGGTAAGTGTTCAGTGCTGCTGTTCTCACACACTATCCAATATACACTTGAGTGTGACACATCGCCACCTACAGGAAATTACGTGCACGCTCATAACAGATTGATATATTGGTGCATTTAATAGTGTGGATGTGCTCCAAGTACTGGTGCCCTGTTTTGTTTCTTTTGCTGATATGCTCATTCTTGTAAAGCGAAAGTAGTCGCACACAACGTAAGTTTATTGGAGGAACATGTAAGCTGTGTTTTGTGTACAGTAATGCATAGCACACTGCTACACACTGCGCAACATCATCACACTATCACTTGTGACACGCAATCAGCTGCCGTCTTGTAGCAACTGCCAAAAAAAGCTACAATAGTGGAACCATGGCACCTTCCCTACTTTGTTTGAAATAGCCACCGCCATTGATAACCCTACGTCATAAACGAGAGTACGTGCCATATATTCATGTCTTTACTCATTGCGAACTATTTGCGTAGCTAGGAGGTGGTACACCGGACACTTACTGCTCCCAAAATGTCTTTCTGCCTTCACACGCAGAGTACAAAGTGAGACGTGACCACACTTGACTGTCCTGCCCCTATTTCGGATCAAGGACACGCTCCCACCAAAAAATAGTTCAGCTGCATGCATTGCGGGTTCTGCGCAGCTCCATTTGTCCCTCTTCATTGAGCAACAGTGTCAGCTTATGCTGTTTGTTAAAACCACTGTTGTGTTCTCAAAAAGGTACGCTTACACTTTTCTGCTCAATAATATGGAGTGGCACTGATTTTTTTTTGTTTCTTTAAATCCTTGTGGTTCTCCCTCACATGCTAGCCTGGGTTAAATAGTGAAATTTTCAAACTCTTGTCACTTCCTGCTCAATCTGTGCTTTGCAGGCTCCAGTTCAAGTAGGTGGAATGCTGATCAAGCAGTAGTAGCTGCCCTTAACAAAAGAATAGCTACATTGGAAGAGTGCTTGAACAGCATGAAGCAGAAAGTTGCTACACTGCACAACAGAAAAGCAGAGCAAACCGTATAAACCATGAACTCACGTGAAACATCAAGAAGTACCTGTAACCAGATCAACTGCAAGGCATGTGGAATTCCAGTATGCGAGGGAAGCAATAGTCTACATAGACTATACAGAAAGGCCTCAAGCTCCGTTTGGCATGTGGATCCAGAGGCTACAATGTGGTCAGGGAGCTTGCTGTACCCCTTCCGAGTGGAAGAACTTTACAACGTCGTGTTCAAAACTACAAGTTCTCACCAGGAATTCTACATGAGGTTCTGAAGTCCCTTGCTTTAAAGGTGAAAGGATGGTCTAGCTGAATATATTTCTTACATTTATTCTCGTGAGCATCTCTTTCAGCAGTACACCTTGAGCAAAAGGTGAAACCTTTTTCAGAGCCTTCCACTATGGCATGTCTCATGATCATATCATGGTTTTCGCACGTAAACCCCAATATTTATTAAGCTTTCATGTGTTGCTAGTGCCAGTGTTAGGGCCTGTCACTGCGCGTTTTAGCGGCCATTCATAAAGTTTCCACAACATATTCTCACCTTTCCTTCACTTATGACTTCAGGTCCTCTAACTAGGCACAATTCCACATAAATTTCAATAGGTGATAATCTTCTTGCATGCAAACATCGAAATACAACTTGCACTGTGCACTGCCTGTTTATTCTTGAAAAGCATTGTATTTTAAATGTCTTTATTAATGCATTTGTTGCCTAATGCATGTTGCATATTTCAGATAACCACCATGAAGGAGCATGAGAGGCATGCAATTTTGATGCTCGATGAAATTCAGTTGAGCTCAGGGCTTGCGTTTGACCAAACGACTGGCACTGTTATTGGAAGGCCAACTTTACCTTTGGCCGACGGTTCTCCGCCACATTCTGCAGTGGCAACGCACAAACTTGTTTTCATGCTAGGTGGGGTTACACAAAGATGGAAGCAGACAGTTGCTTATCATCTTACTGGAAACTCGTTCAGCAGTGCTGCAGTTGAAGAACAGTTGATTGAAATTATTCAGGAATATGAAACATTCGGGATTCGTATAGATGCAGTCGTTAGCGACATGGGTGGTGGGAACATGGCGCTCTGGAGAGAATTCGGCATAGTTGTGGGAAAGCATTCTGTGTCAAGAGTTTCTTGTTGTCATCCTGTGGACCAAAATCGCAAGCTTTATTTTATGGCAGACACCGCACATTTGCTAAAGAACTTGAGGAACCACCTCACATGTGGTCAATCGATTTTCCTTCCCGAAAATGTGGTCGAAAAGCACAAGCTGCCTTCGAATGAAGTTAACCTTGTGCCGATTCAGAAGCTGGTAGAAATAGACTCTGAACTGCAAATAAACATAGCACCACACTTGAAACCATCCTTCTTGGACCCAGGACACTTTGAGAAAATGAAAGTGGGGCCTGCATTTTCGTTGCTAAATCACGATACTGCAGCTGCACTACGTTTCCTGGTTCAAAGGGGAGATTTTCCCCAAGAAGCGTTGACAACAGCATGGTTCATAGAAACCATTTATGGGTGGTTCAAAGTACTGACATCACGTACAACGAAGCTTGGTATCAGCAAGTTAAATGATCAGAAATATGAGGACTCACTGATTTTCCTAAAGGATATGGTAACTCTTTTTACAGATCTGAAAATAGGCTCTCCATCGAAACACGTGTGGAAGCCTGTGCAGACGGGCATAATTTTGGTGTGTAAAGTTGCATTGGAACTGCAGCATTATTATCTTAATGAGAAGGGCTCCTTTTTTGTTTTGCTCAGCCGATTTGCCCAAGATGCTCTTGAGAATTTGTTCTCCACTCTGAGGGCGAAGAATGGAGTACCAAAAGCTCTTCGATTTCGTAGTGCTATTCGAGCTGCTACTTTGGCACAGTTCTTTCTGCCCAGTAGAAGTGGAAGCTATGCTATCGACGATGCTCCTTCCCTAGTTGGCATCGAAAATTGCCACGCAAGAGCTCCTAACAGCAATGATACAGAAGCTGTTGAATATCCCAGTGATCTTCTCGACATAAGCATGATGGAGCATGGGTCTTTTATTTACCTTGCTGGGTTTGTGGTAAAGCGTGTTGCAAAGCACACAGGGATTTGTGAGCAGTGCAAAACTGCCACAGTGTCAAACGAAGCTAGTGTGCTCACAAAGTTAAAATCCTACACTGATGACAGCAAGCTCGTATCACCAGGGCCAGCAGTACTTCATTTGCTCGAAACAGCTGAGAATATGTTTAGAGTGAATAGCAACAAGCTTCTGTGCAATGAAGTTACGATTGGTCAACTTGTGGCCACCACTAATGACAGTGTGCAAGCTGTCAGTTGTTTTCCACCTTGCCACAACATTCAGGGAGGTTGCTGAGAGCATTTTTTAAAACCAGAATTAACATTCTTATGCGGAAAGAGACTATGCGTTTGGCAGCCGATGAAGCTAAAGATGCAAAAACTGGTAGTCGTAGCATTGGAAAGCAGGCTGCTACAACCAATGTAAAATAGTGTGTATGCCTCATTTATTTCGTGTTTTCCTTCCGTTTTTGTATGATGCATATGTGGTATGGCCTCTTAACCTAGTCTGTAGGTACAGTACTCACGGATTGAAATGCAGGAATTATGGTCTCAGTAACGCACATACTTTTGTTGACACTGCGTTAAGTTCGGGTCATATTGGCGTAATTTCGACTAGAACGTGTATATCAGAGCCAAAATCATTCTTAGAGACTATATTTATCACGACATGATGTGGTTATTTCGAGCAGGTGTGCATACCAGTTATCCCCAAAAAATTGATGTTGCGTTTGAATCCCCAAGTACCGTACATGAGGAACTGCATTGTTTTGTCCTATTGTGATTTCATTTCAACAGTAATTACTTATCTTTGATCCGTACAGTTCAGAGCATATGTTTTCAGTTGCCGTCATAATGTCATTGAAATTTCTAACACGTTTGCCCTGTTTGTTTCAGTGTGTACATTTTGGTCCTTTATAAGCAGTTCCCTTTAAGTAGCTTGGGTGGTGTCTCGATCTCATTTACGTTGTAATTGTGTGACTAGAGTTCTTGATGAGAAGCTTTGTTAACTTTGCTAAGCCTATTTTTAATATTCTGTGTCAAGTGTCCCTGTTTAAACGGTATGGACCTCACCAGAACACAGAGGAGAAACATTATGCACATTATCGCACTACCCCTACCTCTGTCCTTATGAAATGCGAGCAGTTCGTACCTGATAATAATAACGAAGTAGCTTGAGATGCGTTATTCTTTATGGAGCAAGCTATGCTTACTCATTTTTATTGATTCTATTTTAACACACCTATTAAAAGAATAAAGGCATGGACTAGAACATAGGTAGAAAATTTCATTGGACACATGCTGGACTAACAACTGCAAGTCTCCAATTGGAATATGTTTACAGCAATCGCAAATGTTAGTATGGGCGGGCTGCATGCACCCCTTCTATGCAGATTTTTAGGTCCTGTCGAGGAGGTTAAACTCTCAAACACGTTGGCAGATAGAAGAGAAATGCAGGAAAAAAGGACAAAGTTCAGTCTTCATATATGTTTTATTTGTTGGGTTGCGCATTCAGCTGCTAAAGAGAGATGCTAAAAAGCACTATGCATGTGCGAACGCTACCTTTTTTTGTATTCTTCAGATAGTATTTCGTTTGTTTACCGCTGTATCGTTTAGCTCAGAGACAGGACGACGATGAACACGTGGCTGGGCCTCGCCATAACGAAAAGACCCCTGGCCGTTTATTTGCTGGGCTTAAGTAGCCGCGCTCACAGCGGGGAAGGGGGAAAGAAGAAAAGGAAGGAACGTAAAGCGCACGAAACGGTGGAGAGGAGGAGAAGACGATATCGCCTAGGGCGAATGCTGATAGCAGATAGTCCGGTCTGTTACATCTTCTCTTCACACATTTTCAAAACACTGATTTCTTTTGCACTCATTTACTTGATGGAAGGATGGCCCGTAGTGAAGGCGCTTCGGTTCGCTGCGCTGGCGTCCTGACCTGCGCAGGCCAGCCAGTGGGCTTCCTGGAGTGTCTGGAGAAGTGGTGGCGCTATAATCTTCTTCTGGCTGAGCTGGTTGCACCTGGTGACACCCCAGTGGGTTGTCCGGCGTGATGTTGCCGCGGTGTCCATCACTGAACTTCGTCGGGGGCCTCGTGTCGGGGTTCGGATTACCCTCGGGGCTGACCTTGTCGTTGAAGTTTTCGTCCGTTCGCAGCAAGTGTTGTCGGTTCCGTCTCAGGAGCCCATGGTCTTCCGTTCTTACCACGTATGATCGTGGTGCAGTCTCTCGTACCACTTTCGCTCGGCGTGACCAGCTTCCATGTTTGATCCGGACCACATTTCCGGCTTCCAACGGTGGTAGTGGCCTGCCTCGGGAAGACTGTCGCTGTTTCCATACGGGTATGCCTCCGTCGACGTTGTATTCTGGAAGAGTGGCGTGCAGGCGACGACCTTGCAGTAGTTCTCCGGGTGAGTGACCGCTGTCAAGGGGAGAAGATCGATAAGCCAACAGACCAAGCCATACATCACCCCGAGACTCGTGGGTTTTCTTTAGAATACGCTTCACGATCTGTACCCCCTTTTCAGCTAAGCCATTTGATCGTGGAAACTCTGGACTTGAGGTGATATGCTCGAAGTCATATCGGCGCACGAAGGACGCGAACTCTCGCGATGCAAATTGAGGCCCGTTGTCGGTGCAAACTTGGTTGGGAATGCCGTATCGCGAGAAGATAGCAGATATCTTGTCGATTACTTCCGCCGCCGTGGTACCTCTGAGTTTCTCGACGTCGGGAAAGTTAGAATGGGCATCAAACACAACTACGTAGTGTTCTCCAGCGAATGTAAATAGGTCTATGCCTACGCGATGCCACGGTCGGTCGGGCGTTGGCTGAAGCAGGAGGGGTTCACTCGGTTGACTGTATGCGTACTTTCGACATACGCTGCACGTTCGCGCTCGTCGCTCAATGTCACTGCTCATTCCCGGCCAGAAAACCAGTCTACGGGCTCTAGCTTTGCACTTGTTCATACCTAAGTGGCCTTCGTGAATTCGCTCAAGAATTTCCGCACGCATTGATTTAGGCACCACAACTTTGCAACCCTTTAGCACCACTCCATTGACCACGGATAGCTCTTCCGCATACGGTTTCAGTACACCGTCTATTGCAATGCCATCTTCCATTTGTTTCATGGTGCGGCTGAGAAGCGGATCTTCGAGGGTTTCCTTCTGCAGCCGCAACATAGTCGCTTTGCTTATGATGCTGGTGACTACTTGCGTTGTGTGGACGTCCACGTCCTCGACTTGGTCGCCTCCACCAGTTGGTAGTGCAGCCCGAGACAACAGGTCTGCGAGTAACAGGTCCCTACCAGGTACAAACTGCAACAAAAAATCATATTTCATAAGACGGATGAAAAACCGCTGTATCCTGGGTGGCATATCTGCAATGTTCTTTTCGGCAATCGCAAGTAATGGCCTGTGATCAGTTTCTATCGTAATGCTTCGTCCATACACGAACTGATGAAATTTTTCACAAGCGAAAACAATTGCCAGTGTTTCCTTTTCTATCTGGGCGTATCGCTCTTCACTCGGCGTCAGCGCTCTTGAGGCGTAGGTCACTGGGCGCCAGTCATCCCCGTGTCTTTGCAATAAGGCAGCGCCAATACCTGTTCCTGAGGCGTCCGCAGTTATCTTAGTCTTTCTTTTTTCATCAAAAAGAGCCAGCAATGGAGGATTAGCAAGCGCTGCGCAGATCTGGTCCCATTCGCGCTCATGGGCTGTTGTCCACTCAAACACCGATGCTTCTTTCACCAGGCTACGCAGCAACGCCGTTTTATCACTCAAAGCTGGCAGGTATTTCCGAAAGTAGTTCACAACCCCGAGTAGTCTGCGCACACCCTGTTTATCTTTTGGGGCTGGCATGGCACGGACGCTTTCGATTAGATCGGGGTCCGGACGAATTCCGTCTCTTCCGATAACGTCGCCAAGGAATGCAACCTGCGTGGTGCCGAACACGCATTTAGCTGGATTAAATGTCAGCCCTTCCTCTTGCGCCCGCCTTAGTACTGCGATGACGCGTTCGTCGTGTTCTTCCTTTGAGTCGCCCCATATTAAAACGTCGTCTACGTAGACGCGCACTCCCGGCAGCCCTTCGAACATCTCTGTTAGAGTCTTTTGAAACACCTCGCTGGCTGAGCAAATTCCGAAAGGCAGACGCAAAAAACGGTACCGCCCAAATGGTGTCGCAAAAGTGCATATTCGTGAAGTGGCCTCATCTAAAGGAATCTGATGAAAGCCGGCATTAGCGTCGAGCCGGGAGAAATATTGTGCTCCTGCCAGCTCGCTCTCTATGTCCTCTCTTGAAGGGATAGGATAGTGCTCCCGCTTAATGCTCCTGTTCACTGCTCTAGGGTCCATGCAAATGCGAAGGGTACCATCCTTCTTGTGCACAACTACCAGGGGGCTCACCCATTCAGTTGGTTCATCCACCTTGACGATGATTGAGGCCTTTTTCATTCGTTGCAGTTCTAGTCGCAGGCGTCCTTTCAATGCTATGGGTACTCTGCGGGCAGGCTGCACGACTGGAACGGCATCCTCTCGTAGCACCATTTTGTAGGGTCGCCTGACGCAGCCGGTGCCGCTGAAGAGGTCAGGAAATGCAAGCTGGAATTTCGTTTGCCCATCGCCTACCTTCACGGCGTCCGTCGTCACCGGTACCAGACCAAACTGCTGGCATGTCTTTAAGCCAAGGATGGCTTGGCGCCCCTTTTTCACGATAAAGAACGAGACTGAATGCTGTGCTTCGTTTATCTCGAGATCTTCGGTCGCCACGCCAACGTGTTTGATTGTACTGCCGTTGTAGGCGGAGAGGACAGCGGCGCTCTTTCGCGGAGTGCTTGCGTGGGCGATTCGGTTGAACAGGGTTAGGGGCAGCAAATTTGCCTGAGACCCGGTATCTACCTTGAATTGTATCTCCTGACCGGCTATTTTTCCGCGAACCATCCAATCCGCTCCTATATCTCCGGTGACGCCGCAAATGCTGATGCCCAAGATGTCAAAATTTTCATCGCTTTCTTCGGCTTTGTGAACCTCGCTTATCCTGCGCGCATTGTTGCAGCATGCGGCGAAGTGATTTCGTTTTTTGCATGCATAACAAGTTTTTCCATACGCCGGGCACCGCTCGGGGGCATGTACCTTGTTACAATTTCGACACCGAGTTCCATTCGCAAACTTCGTGCGGTGTGTGCGGCGTGTAACGTCAACGTGCAGGCTTTCATTTGACCATGCTGCGCTCTGAATGGCAGCAATCTCAGCAGCTTTGCAAATTTCTTCTGCTTTCTGCAAGTTTAAGTCTTTGTCGCTCAGCAACTTTTCTCGAAGTTTCGCATTATTCGTCCCAAACACCACTTGATCCCTGATCATGGACTCTTCAAGCGTACCGAAGTTGCACAGCTTTGCTTGCTTTTTTAAGTCCCGTAGGAACCGCTCAAAGGGCTCGGCCTCTTCCTGCTTTCGCAATAGAAAAATGTGCCTTTCGTAGACTTCGTTACCCTGGTCGACACAATATTCTTCAAATTTCCGCACTAACGTGTCATAATCTTCTTTGCTCTCACCTGCCGCAAACGAGAAGTTGTTGTAGACCTCGAGCGCCTCGTCCCCCGCGGTGCTCAGAAGAATCGCTGCTTTTACGGCCGATGGGCGGGGCTTCTCCGGTTCCGTAGCGGTGATGAACAGCTGCAGCTTCTGCTTGAATACCAGCCAGTTTTTCCTGATGTTGCCGGACAGTTGCAGCGGTTCCGGGGGCTTGACGAGGTCCATTTCGAACGTCAAAATCCCACTTCTGACACCATGTATCGTTTAGCTCAGAGACAAGACGACGATGAACACGTGGCTGGGCCTCCCCATAACGAAAAGACCCCTGGCCGTTTATTTGCTGGGCTTAAGTAGCCGCGCTCACAGCGGGGAAGGGGGAAAGAAGAAAAGGAAGGAACGTAAAGCGCACGAAACGGTGGAGAGGAGGAGAAGACGATATCGCCTAGGGCGAATGCTGATAGCAGATAGTCCGGTCTGTTACAACCGCCTGTCTTAAGTAATACTTCTATGGGCTCTATTGCCTCCTCAGCTGCGCTTTCTTTTTTTCCAATATGAGTGAACTCACCCAGTTTTACACTAGTTTACATATAAATATACCTTCTATGCGGACTGTAACAAGCCACGTCTGTCAATATACGCGCACGATGTGCAGTAGTTGTTTAAATTATTGTACATCGAATAATGCGAGCAGCATATAACCTCACAGACCGAAGAAAGAATCAGCATGACCATGTGACCTGATTTCGTCAGCACTTGCCAGTAGTATCACATGGCCTAACTCGCCCACGCAGTCGCTTCATGCAATTGACGGTGAACTCGAACTGGTCGGCCCCGCGCCGACAACGTATATCTGAGTCTTTCCTTCGGCTGCGCACGGTGCTGTGTTAAATATTGCTGCGGCGACCTTTTAAAGCTTTCGGTACCGACGGTCCAAGAAGAGCGTGCCAAAGTCATAGTTGCTTTCGTAGGTTTTTCTACAGTAGAAAGGTTGGCTTCTTCGCACAAAACGCTTGCTTTGAAAACGTAGAACGATCCATTGCCTGCTTTGCGAGGGGTAGCTAGCTTTCTATTCCTTCGAATCGACCAACGAACGAACGAGTAATGTCACCACACTAACGATTCAAAGAACTGTTCAGCGACGAATGAAATGCAAAGGAAGTGTACCGAATACGAAATACTGGCATGGCCGCACACAAGCTGGGGCAGCGATGAATAATCTCGGAACGATGGCCGCCGTAGACCTTGCTTCTGTGAAGCGAGCGCGCGCTCCCCGAACAGACGCCACCGGCGTTCCCTTTCAGCATACCCGAGGCACGGCCGCTCGATGAAAAACGCACGGCGCAGCAGTGCCCGAGCTGCCCAAGCGTCTGGCACATCCAGTGCGCCCGCGTGCTTTCGCATTCGTAGTTTCCTGGTGGACACTCTAGAGGCGCTGCTGTGGCTGCTGGGAGAGGAGGTAGAGGCGAAGGGGTGCGGTTGGCGCTACTTCAGTTAATTTTTCAGGGACATTGATGTGGAATAAGGTCCCTAGATGAAACAAGTTTGCAAGGTAGCGGCACCTTTCCCTTTCCTCTTCGCCTATGTTCCTGAAGCGCCCCCTAGAAGGTTTAAAACTTTCATCCAAAAGCGAATGTTTGGGTTCCGTTGCTAAGGGTGAATAGATGTAAATGAAACAAAATGGAACGAAATAAAGCGTAGAATAAACAGTTACCTTTATGAACATAAACGGCACAACACAAGAGCCAGCGGGATGTGCGTTACTCAACCGGCAACGTTGTGCAGTTCTATACTTTATACCACTAGCCATGGCGTCTCGCGTAGTACATTTTAGCTCCACGGCCGCGGTATTTCGTCCAGTTCTAACTAGTCCACTTCTCCGATTGTGTTTTGTTCGTGCTGTGACACAGTGAACGTGCTTCTTGCTGGATCCTGTAAGTGGCCACAGGGCGTGACGTTGTGACGATTGATTACAACCGGCTTGTGCACACGCAAGAAAAAAAAAACTACGACCAGACTGGTACGAACACTCGTCCAGCGGCACTGCGATGATGTTTTTTTTTTTAAATGTGCTCATTTGGACAATCGTGATGCCAAGTGATTCTGATGCGGTGCGGGGAACTTCCTGAAAAGTGAGAGTTCTACTGGTGAGGTGTCTCGAAGCAGCGCGTTTCGGCTCAAGCGGGAACTGGTGAAGACTGAAATGTTTCTGAAGGTGGATTGATTACAACCTACATCTGCTCTGTATACGTGCATACCCACATGTATTTGTACCAACTGGCATGCAACAGACACGCATTAGACGCGCGCCTGGCGTTTCAATGAAAACCGACAAGTGAACTCGCATCGCAGATCCGCGTCGACGTACGTTGACGGAGCTGCACGAAAGCATTCGCGTGAAATGGTTCATAGTTGCACTTCATGGTGCGCTTCATCTCGGAAAGCACGAGGTAAGTTGAAGAGAGCGAAACCATTTTCTGTTGTTTACGGCAACGCAGCATTGCTGAAAAACGCAGATGTTGCATTGAACGAGCATGGCGAAACAATCTTGGTCGACTTGCTTGCTTGCTTGTTCCTTTCTTTTGTGGCTCTCACCCACTAAGGGGGATTGGCCAAGAAGCCGGTGGTTAATGCAAGTAAATACCTATAGATTTTCTAGATTAGGGGAATATGATTACTGCGTTTTGACTGTGAAATTAATTTGGCGCAATGTAAAAAAAGAAAAAAAGGGGGGGGAGAAATAATAGAATTTGTTGAATATCTGTGGTGGAATCGTTATATGAAATTCTCCTGAAAGTTGAATCATTGCAGTGTATCAGCTAAATAATAAGTGGTAGTGTGACTAGTAAAATTCTAGAGCTGATGGCTGACTCAGCATTTTGTTCGGAGCAGTCCAGGCAGCCGCTGGGTCGCGCAACAACTAATCGTCTCTTCTGTATCTGCAGCACAACGGTATCTACCGCTACTGGTTCAGCACATCGGTGTTGACCGCAATCTGGGCTTTTCAACGAGTGTGCTGCTTCGCGGACCGGTGGAATCTGCTGGTTCTGAAAACGGAGCAGCTAAAGTATACGCCCTCGATGACCGAATCGACTGCGCCTGCGTCCCTCGCCGTGGTCGACGTCATGGATGGGCTATAAAGCCAGTCCATCGAAAGAAAGCCGGCATTTTGTTCGGAGCAGTCCAGGCAGCCGCTGGGTCGCGCAACAAGTAATCGTCTCTTCTGTATCTGCAGCACAACGGTATCTACCGCTACTGGTTCAGCACATCGGTGTTGACCGCAATCTGGGCTTTTCAACGAGTGTGCTGCTTCGCGGACCGGTGGAATCTGCTGGTTCTGAAAACGGAGCAGCTAAAGTATACGCCCTCGATGACCGAATCGACTGCGCCTGCGTCCCTCGCCGTGGTCGACGTCATGGATGGGCTATAAAGCCAGTCCATCGAAAGAAAGCCGGCATTTTGTTCGGAGCAGTCCAGGCAGCCGCTGGGTCGCGCAACAACTAATCGTCTCTTCTGTATCTGCAGGTGCGTACAAGCTACGTTTGTTCACGCCTAAAACCTAAGAATTAGTGTTGCCTGGACTGCTCCGCGAGTTTTTTTTTTTGTGCTGCCAGAGATATGAGTAGCAAAGCTCCCACAACCGTCAAGGAACTTAACGTAGCACTAGCGGACTTGAGTGCTCGACTTGATGCTAAAAATGACCAACTGAAGGAAGATTTAAAGGCAATAATTGAAGTAGAGATACAACCGATAAGACAGTCAATTGAGCATAAGCATGCTGCACTAAAGAAAGAGCTGCCTAAGCTAATTGAAAAAGAGCTCAAACCCCTCAAAGAAGCAATGGAATTCATTAATAAGCAATTTGAGGAATTTAAATCGGAAATCGGTGACTTGAAAAATGAAATTGCAATCGTCAGAACGGAAAACAGGGCAATCGAGAATGACTTCAGCAGGCTCACGACTGAGCTAAGGAAACAAGAAAAGAGCTAACAGAGCTACAACAGTACAGCCGACGTAACGATGTGGAAATTAAAGGTGTCCCCGTGCAAGAAAAAGAGAACCTTGTAGCAGTGATCAAGAGCATATCAACCTATTTGAAAGTGGATATAAATGAATCTGATCTCGAGGTTGTACATCGTGTTCCAACCAGGGAAAAGTCACAATCGAACATCATTGCTAAGTTCATCTCCCGCATCCCCAGAGATAAGTTCATGAATGCCACGAAGAAGCAAAGATTGACCACTACAATCATAGGCTTTGAAGGTTCCACCCCGCTCTATATTAATGACCACCTATGTCCAGCAAACAAGGTACTGCTGGGCAAGGCATTAAAGGCGAAGCGCGAAAATAACTGGAAATTCACTTGGGTATCCGGCGGAAAAATTCTCATGAGAAAGACAGAAAATTCGCGAGTATTGCACATAACATGCGCAGAAGATCTATCGCAAATTTCCTGAGCAATGATGTTTGATTTTTCAAGTATCGACCAAGCTTGGCATGAGTACGAAAACTTGTCTGTTGTTCATTGCAATATTCGAAGTGCGCGAAGAAACTTAGACCAATTCTGCGCTCATTTGTCGCGTCATTCATTTGTATACGACGTTATCGCTCTTACTGAAACCTGGTTGAAAGATGGAGGATCTGCGCATGTTCCAGGATACACATTATTATCGCTACCTAGGAAGAAAAGTTCGCGAGGTGGGGGCGTTGCTCTGTTCCTTAAAAAAAGCATCGATTACCAGTGCATGCCTAACCACTCTACTAGCCAACCTGAATGTGAAGCCTTGTTTGTGCATTTGAAATGTGGCGTTATACTCGGAGCTGTTTATCGTCCACCTAGCTCGTCTGTAGCAGCATTCATTTCTACTATGGAAACTGTCTTAGACCCTTTGATAGCCTACAACCGCCCACTGGTTATATGTGGTGATTTTAACGTCGATCTACTTAAAGATGAATACCCTGACTATGTATTGATGCTGCAGTCATATAATCTAATGAACGTAATTAATGCCCCTACACGAATAAGTGATAACTGTTCCTCACTTATTGATCATATTATTTGTGGAACTGATATGAGTGTTTTCGCCGGAGTGTATGACGTTACTATTGCTGATCACTGCCCCACTTTTCTGTTTGTGCCTAATGCTAATTTAGGACCTCCATGCCATAACTCAAAACGAGTTAAGCGGACAAACTACGCTGTAGTGCGCAAATTACTTGAGCGTACGGATTTTGAAGCCTTGTACCACAGTAATGTTCACACTGAATGGGAAAACTTTATTTGCCATATAATGGAGGCAATTAGCCAATCAACCCAAGAATACACAGGCCGAAGACACAAGGAAGCAATATGTCCTTGGGTGACGCGGGACATACTGAATGTTATAAAGAAAAAAGATACATACTTCACTAGATGGAAACAAAACAAAACAAATGAATACTATGAAAAGCAGTTTAAACACTTCAGAAACAAATCAGTCGGGATGTTAAGGAAAGCCAAGAAGCAGTATTACAGTGCTAAAATAGTCCAACAGAGCGGTGACATCAAGCAGGTATGGAAGCTAGTGCGTGAAGTTACGGGAATAGGCGTGAAAAAGCGCATTGCTCCGGATAATCCTACAACAAATATCGCTGATAACTTCAATAATTTTTTTACCAATGTTGGTAACAACTTTCCTGCTCAATCTCAAGCAGATCCTCTACATTCTTGCCAAAACAAAATATTTGAGGAAGACTTTCAGCTTGCAAGCGTAACCACTGAGGAAATTAGGTCAGAAATCCTAAAACTCCCATGCAATAAAGCCGTAGGTCATGATGGGATTACTACAAAACTACTGAAGGTAAATGTAGACCTTCTTTCGGAGCCTCTTTCCCGCATCATGAATAACTGCCTGAAAAATGGAACTTACCCAAATATCCTAAAGATAGCGAGAGTCGTACCTATTTACAAATCCGGGGATCGAGAAAATCCGAGCAGTTACCGTCCCATCTCGGTGCTCAGCATTGTTAACACGCTTTTTGAAAGGGTAATTAGGTCCCGTCTCTGTCGATTTCTAAGCTCAAACGACATAATCTGCCCTGAGCAACATGGTTTCATCACAAATAGGTCAACGAGCACAGCTGTTTTTACACTAGCACAGTTCAACTCAGTACTTCATGATAATGAAATTGCCGTCAGCGTTTTCTTGGATATAAAAAAAAGCATTCGATACTGTTTCGCATTCCATTTTATTAAAGAAATTAGAATCTTATTATGGCTTCACCGAGAAGACACTTCGGTTATTTTCTAGTTATCTGGCAGATAGAAAACAATGCGTCGTGTTTGACCGTATATCTTCAGGATTTAGAAAAATAACATGTGGAATACCCCAGGGAACCGTGCTAGGTCCTATGTTGTTTTCACTATACATAAATGACCTACCATCTGCTCTTTCACGCAAAACCATAATGTACGCTGATGACACTGCATTGCTTTTCCGAGGTAACTCTCTGTGCACGCTAAAAGAAGAAATCACGGCAGAGTTGGCACAGATTTCCAAATGGTTCGCCCGCAACGAGCTCGCATTAAATGTAGCCAAAACTAAATATATCATATTTCATTCCAGAAGAAAAACCTAGATTTTAGTCATCTGAGCTTAGAAATTAACGACGCGCCCATTGAGCGCGTTTCCGTGTTTAAATACTTAGGGGTTCTAATAGATGAAAACCTGAATTGGAAAGATGAGGTTAATTACATATCCAAAAAGCTTGCTTTCGCATGCTTCACGCTCATTAAAGCCAAATGTTACTTTCCATATAACGTGCTACGATCATTATACTTCTCTATATTTCACTCTCAACTCAGTTATTGTAGCGAAATATGGGGCTTTACTTATCTAACGTATATAGCACCGATCATACGATTACAAAAACGCGCCTTAAGAATTATTACGGCATCGTCCTCTTGTTGCCCAAGCTCAGATTTGTTTTCATCTACTCAGATACTGCCTTTCACGTCTCAGCGAAATTATAAAACCGCGGTGTTGATAAATTCTATCATTAACACCAATTTTCCACTACCTGTGAGTGCGTTTTCTACACCGACCCGTAACACAAGGCATGCAGGCAACGGCAACTTCAACCTCCCTACTTGTAGGAATGTATATGGCGAACGGTTAATACAATTCACTGGTGCTAAAATCTGGAACACAATTCCACTTGAAATTAAACTTGCCCGCAACTTTAAATTCACTTGTAAAATGCATTTTTTAAGTTTTTCATGTTCTTAACCAAAGTTAAGCTCACGTCCACACTTTTTTACGACTCATCTGGCATAGTTCTTTTTCTTTCCTTCTTTTTGTTTCTAGTTCTGAAGTGAGTTCGATTGTATTGATTCTTCAACGCAGTTAATTTTGTGCACAAATTGTGCTAAATATTTTGTGGTATCACTATCTTCTGTATTGTTACAATGTATGCCTTTAGTTCTTTATCACTTGTGTACTAAAAATATTTGCAGCAATTTAGCATTTATTGTCATGTGTATTTAATTCGATAAAATATACCTTAAAAGCTACCCTGTCATTGAATTTGTGTATAGATTCATAATCATATTAACTGCACCTCTGCTCCTGACATGTAATAAAATAGTCATGTAATAGATTGGACCACTAACTAGCCACACAGGCTAATGGTCCAAATACTTTTGTAACCATGTTTTTGTATTACGTTGATTGAATAAACACTGATGATGATGATGATGATGATGATGATGAATCTTCTTGTGTTATATATGAATTCGCAGAGAGCCCCGCAGATGTTCCTGTCGCTATGTCCCAATGAAATGGCCCCAAAAGACAAAATATTGGGAGTATTAAGTGATATTTCTAATTTTCTGAATAAAATTTCGAAGCAGTTTTTTCTTTGATTTTTGAATCGGTGACATGTGATAAGATAATGGTCGATATGTTCAGGTTCGTTACAGCTTGAGCACAGAGGGGATGGCACCAGACCCTCTGTCGACTTAGCGCACATTGAAACGCTCCTCCTCTTCAGTTTATGTTCTGGCTACGATTTTGTCTTTGGTCACGGCGAGAATCCGGCTGGAGCCATATGCGCATGCGTACTCGTTTTGAACCTTTTGCATAATATTAACACCACCATGTGATGCGAGGTTCTTGTTGCTGATTTGTTTTCCTCCTGGGCTGAGCCTCCGAGAGTTTTGTTAATAAGGACAAAGCCGTTCGGTTTCCAAGAAACACACAAAAAGTTTAATTGAAAAGAAAAAAAAGGCGAAAATTCCTCACAAAACAAAACACTTAATAAACAGTTGACCGGACATGACGAAACACATCTGTAAACACCCAACAAGAACGTTCAAAGTCAGTAACTAAACCTAACGCTCGAAAGGGGCTGAGTGATGAGAGTAGCGCAAGAGTATCGGTGCAGTCTCACCCACAAGTTGGTTTTCGGCGGTGATGAGAAACCGGAACGCCGTGACTCCGGCGTCAGTGCGTGGGCTGGACGAGGACGAGGGAACGCTGGCTGCTGGCGACACGTCGGAAAGCCCTACCAAATCGTGATGGTTTCGGCTTGAGGAGCGTGTACACGTCGGAGACGGGAGAACGCAGGCTGGTGGCGACGCGTCAGGGAACTAGGGTCGACCTAGTCAAGCAGCTGGGCGCACAGCTCGGGCCCGGAGCCCGACGGCTGTAGCTCGCCTGCCGGAACCAAAGTCCGCAGGCCCTGGAAAGGAGTTCAGGACCGGATGGCCACGGTCCTTTGGAGCGGGAACCCGACAGCAGGAGGCCCCGGCCGGTTGAAGTCCTGTAGGCTCGGGTCCGGAACCCAACGGCTCATCTTCAGCGCCCGGTCCGGTGACGACCTTCCGCTTGCACTGCCTGCCTCGAACTCCCCTTGCTCTGGTCTGCTCAGGCTCCTGCTTCCGCTCTGGCCCACTTGTCTCGTTCTCATTGGAGATACTGCTGTTTCGTGGTGTCAAGCCATTGGGCCTTGAAATCTCCGTGTTCGCTGCCCATTGGATGTTTTACCTTTTTTTTACTTCACGTCCTGCCACGCATCCTCGTGCTTGACGCTCTTTAACGTCGTCATTCTTGTTTAAGCAGCACCGCACGTGCACTCTGGTATTTCTCCTTTTTTTTTCTTTTTTTTTTCGTGACGCGCACTTTTCGAAGGCGCGCACTTTAAACGCGCACCACACATCACATACGCCCCCCTTTTATTCAAGTTTTTTTTTTTTTCTAAAAAAAAAAAAAAAACTGTCGATGAGTGCGCGTTCTGCACTACGTCACAATTAAACCACATATTTGCACCACGCAGTTCAACACATCACCGGGCTACAGTTCGCTACATCGTCCAAATGTCCACACGTAAACTTTAGATTCACCCAATTGCATTTAAAAGTTCTGAAACACAGAATAAACCTTTTTACTACAAAATCGACTATGGACAAAGCTACTTGTGTCCGCATCTAAAAGTCGAAGTCCAGAAAGAGCTACCGGTTTTCTCACTCTACACTCAGGTTATTGCGTCCCAAACCAGACGCACTGCCCTTCTCGCACGTTTCGAAAGTAACTGTGGCAAACATGCTTTTATGCACGTTCGCTGAAACGCGTGTCTGCGCCCCCGCCGGCCACATGAACGCTTACCGGTCACAGAGGAACAGGGCGCGGTCTCGAGCCGTCGGCGTCGACACGAAACGCACTGAGACACGAATGTCCAAATGCCACAATCTCTCACACAAATGCTTTCTTTTAGTTCACCATCTAATGAACACAAGCTCGGTGTGCCCTCAGCAAGCCCAAACGCTCCGACAAGCGTGTGAGGTTCCTGGATTCTTGAGAAGGAATGCCCTTGTGCTCGGTCATTATACCGCTCATCTTGAGTGGACTTAATTATAGGTTCAAAACCAATCACGTTCTCAGGTTCAAGACCCTGTCTGGCATTCTCCATACCTACTATCGAGCCCACCTCCGATTCGATACTGTTTATTTGAAGAGTGCTTCAGCACTCCCATCGTGTTTTCTCGGACAAATAGCAGTTACGCTATCCTGTGAACTAGAATCCCCTCTCTCTCTGAGCGAGATATACGTATGGTCTAGGACCATCGACATGGTGCCTGCTGCTACCTCTGTCGGTACAAAACAATCAGTGGCCACTATATCAGAGCCTTCATGGCATTCGCTGCCATCATCCCAATGACGTTCTAGCGCTCCTTCCATGGAGCTATTGAGAGGTAGCCCTACCTCTTCCTGAAATGTGCTCGGCCTTTGAGACGTTCTGATACACACCTCATTCTGAATGGACCTTCTTTGTTCCCTGCTATCGAAGCTTTGCTCCACAACATTTTTCACAGCTTCTAGGTCGCCCATATCCAGGCGCTCTTCTTCATAGGTGCTTGGCCTCTCAGAGGTCCCCAAGCAGCTAACGGAAGTAATATGTTCCCAGCCAGAGAAGCTTTCCGTCGCTTCAACAAGCTCCTCATGACTCCTGCCTTCTTGGCTGTCCACCTCTCTGCCTTCCTCTATCTGAGCTTCTCGCTCCGAAGTAAGGCTGTCGCGAGGCTCGAGGCCAACCTTGCAGGAATCGACTTCCCTCCAGCAAACGCTGCTATCGGAGCAAACATTCACCGCTTGCTCGACCTTCGGCATCGCCAGCTGCCCCCTTTTCGCCATCGCAAGCTCGAGTCGCCGCTCGAAATCCACCCTCTCTAATTGGAGCTGCTGCTTCAGTATGCGTGTCTGACGCTCTAGCAACACTTATTTTCACGCGTTACGCGCTCTAGCTCCTCCTTCTTAGCTCTAAGCAACCAATTCAAGCTTTCCTTCGCCGCCTTTCGTTCTGCAGCCCGTTGCTCACGCTCCCTCTCCATCCGCTCTCGTACCATACTCTAAACTCCGCTCCCGTCAGTCCCCATTTTATCCGCCAACTCAATTAAACTCCCACGTGTTCGTCTCGTGTTAACCGCGTCAAAAAAAAATCTACTGGAAAAACAAACGACTTTGTCCTGTCGCGGACGCCAGTTTGTGATGCGAGGTTCTTGTTGCTGATTGTTTTCCTCCTGGGCTGAGCCTCCGAGAGTTTTGTTAATAAGGACAAAGCCGTTCGGTTCCAAGAAACACACAAAAAGTTTAATTGAAAAGAAAAAAAAGGCGAAAATTCCTCACAAAACAAAACACTTAATAAACAGTTGACCGGACATGACGAAACACATCTGTAAACACCCAACAAGAACGTTCAAAAGTCAGTAACTAAACCTAACGCTCGAAAGGGGCTGAGTGATGAGAGTAGCGCAAGAGTATCGGTGCAGTCTCACCCACAAGTTGGTTTTCGGCGGTGATGAGAAACCGGAACGCCGTGACTCCGGCGTCAGTGCGTGGGCTGGACGAGGACGAGGGAACGCTGGCTGCTGGCGACACGTCGGAAAGCCCTACCAAATCGTGATGGTTTCGGCTTGAGGAGCGTGTACACGTCGGAGACGGGAGAACGCAGGCTGGTGGCGACGCGTCAGGGAACTAGGGTCGACCTAGTCAAGCAGCTGGGCGCACAGCTCGGGCCCGGAGCCCGACGGCTGTAGCTCGCCTGCCGGAACCAAAGTCCGCAGGCCCGGAAAGGAGTTCAGGACCGGATGGCCACGGTCCTTTGGAGCGGGAACCCGACAGCAGGAGGCCCCGGCCGGTTGAAGTCCTGTAGGCTCGGGTCCGGAACCCAACGGCTCATCTTCAGCGCCCGGTCCGGTGACGACCTTCCGCTTGCACTGCCTGCCTCGAACTCCCCTTGCTCTGGTCTGCTCAGGCTCCTGCTTCCGCTCTGGCCCACTTGTCTCGTTCTCATTGGAGATACTGCTGTTCGTGGTGTCAAGCCATTGGGCCTTGAAATCTCCGTGTTCGCTGCCCATTGGATGTTTACCTTTTTTTTACTTCACGTCCTGCCACGCATCCTCGTGCTTGACGCTCTTTAACGTCGTCATTCTTGTTTAAGAGCAGCACCGCACGTGCACTCTGGTATTTCTCCTTTTTTTTTTTCTTTTTTTTTTCGTGACGCGCACTTTCGAAGGCGCGCACTTTAAACGCGCACCACACATCACATACGCGCACCACACATCACACACCAGCCATTTGCAAGATCACGTGCAAGTAATGCATCATCACAGACGCGGATGGCAGAGAAAAAGAGGAGTAATCGAGAGAGTGGGGAGGGACGGCTCGAGAACAATGAGTGACGCTATCCCGCGACCTGCGGGTCAGCAGTCGAGTCAGCAGACCTCCGCGGCGGGGCAGAAGGCAGCGTTCAATAAGAATAGATGCGTTTCGGTAAAAAGAGGACCATCTACGAGAGGAATGTAGAGCAAAAGCTGCTTTCAGACACCGCTCACCTGAAGAACTTGCGTAAAGTAAGGCCTCATTGACCTCTTTGATCCTGCGCAGTTGCGGTTCAAATTAGTGTTACTCAGACATTCTGCAATAGACCCACTTCTAGAAATGTGCTACGAGTGCAGCTGTGACGCAGTGCTGTTTCTTCTCTATCTCGCTCTTAATACGGGCCGATATTTTCATGTAATGAAACGCCGAAGAAAAAAAAAGAGGGATAAGACTTAGGTGGTAGCATTTATGAACCATCCCCACCGGCCTCTGATGAACGGTCGGGATCACTGTCAACTGAGCTGTCATGGCTCCACCGGCAGGTTGGTTCTGCACTGGCCTATTCTCTTCAAGTGGGTAGAGGCGAGCACTCTACTTGGCAAATTGGCAACCTAGCAACAGATACCACCGGTGGCTCTGCTCCGCCGGACACCTATCCCAGCCGATGACAGGCACTCTGGGCTCTGGGTCATGACTTTCGCGGTTTTTGATGGTCTCTCGGACCCTGAATGTTGTCAGCAAGCTTGAGAGGACGGTTGAAGCGAGAGTGAAACAGATTTTTTCACTGGCTATATTTTTTATTCATTTTTTATTTCCAAAATGCGCACGCCGGAGCCGCGATTTGATCGTGCGACTTGCGTGTCAGCAGCCAAGTGTCTTAATCACTAGACCACCGCAGCGGGGCATTCATACGTTTAAAACGTAAAATTGGCCAAGAAAGAAAAAGTTTTAAAAATTGGCAGATCCCACGTACAGTTGGAATCAATGATATGCGAAGCACGAATGAGAAATGTTGATATGTCACTTTGCAATCAGCACAACGTCACAACGTCAGAACAATAATGCCGCACATGACTTCCGTGTCATGAATTATCATGCTTTGATGTGCCGTTTTATACCTTCTTCATCAATTCACGTCACGTGATACCAAATTTAGTATATGTGGAGCTAGCGAAACAGCCGCGAGCACACTATGAGCGTGGTACGTTGTCATGTTCTTACATGAAACGCGTGTCAGGATTATCCTTGCACCAGTCACATATTTGTCATCCAACGATGTCAAGTAACACAAGATTTGGTATATATGAAACTAGGCACAACGGAAACGAGCGCATCATGGAGGGCCCAACATACTCCGATGTAGCGTTGACGCGCGCGCACGCTGGGCACAGCGAAGCTACGTTAGCAGAATGCGAGCGCTCTATAGTCTGACGCCAGGCGCGTCAAGCGTCCGTCGGCGTGGCCCGACGGCAACCGGCGTGAAATGCGACATGATGCATTTCGCGCCGATGTGTTACCCAGACAAAACTGCGCCTCCCTCTTTTCGTGGCAGAGGGACGCCAGACGCGCTGAAACTCGTATGCGTCAAAGCAACGCAGCGTGGCACGCGCCTGCGAGTATATGGCAGGACTGGCGCCTGGCGTGGCAACGCCGGCGTGACGCGACGAAATGAACGCCGGCGAGCACACGCACTGCGTCACGTCGCAATGTATTGGTGCTTAGACTGTGGTATGTAGTCATGACATGACACGAATCTCATGATCATCATGTTTGCACCAGTCGCATACCATCATCCATTTGCGCCACGTAATTCCAAATTTGCCATATGTGAAGCTAGCGAAACGGCCGTGAGCGCATCATCAGTGTGGCGTGTGGTCATGTTGTTACATGACACGCATGTCGTGATTATCATGTATGCACCAGTATCACACCTTCTTCATCCATTCACGTCCCGTAATACCAAATTTGGTGTAAGTGAAGCTAGTGAAACGGCCGCGAGAGCATCATGAGCGTGGCATGTAGTCATGTTGTTACATGACATGCACTCTGTTATGATTTTTATGTTACGGTCTGTCGCTTGTGTTCACCATGCAATCATGCCATACCATACCAGTTTTGCAACATGCCATGTGACCGAAGCCACCGCAAGAGCTGCAGGACCATGAAACGTAAATCATGACATTTATGACATAAATGTCATGATTTTTATGTCATGACTAGTCAGATATGTTCTTCATAGAGTTATGTTATGCCATACCAAATCAGGTATCGATACCATTATCGAAACGGCCAGGAGAGCTAGAGTCGTAGGCGGATAGATAGATAGATAGATAATAGATAGATAGATAGATAGATAGATAGATAGATATAGATAGATAGATAGAAGATAGATAGATAGATAGATAGATAGATAGATAGATAGATAATAGATAGATATAGATAGATTAGATAGATAGATATAGTATAGATGATAGATAGATAGATAGATAGATAGATAGATAGATAGGATAGATAGTATAGATAGACGGAAAGTCTCCAAAGTTCGCTAAGAAATGCTTCGCATTTAAAATACAACGAGCCCCGCCACGGTGGTTCTAGTGGCTAAGGTACCCGGCTGGCCGACCCGCAGGTCGCTGGATCAAATCTCGGCTGTGGCGGCTGCATTTCTGATGGAGGAGGAAACGTTTGGTAGGCCCGTGCAACTCCAGATTTGGGTGCACGTTAAGAACCTCAGGAGGTCAAAATTTCCGGAGCCCTCCACTACTGGCGTCTCTCATAATCATGTAGTGGTTTAGGGACGTTGAAACCCACAAATCAATCAATATACAAAGAAAAGCTTGCAAGGCTATTTTAACGCGTTATTCGCGAAATGACTCTGTTTCTGAAATGCTTCAGTTTCTTGAAATACCTAAGCAGCCTCTTCGCCGGAAAATTGGGTCGATCTAAAGGAGGAGGAGGAAAGAACTTTATTTAGAGTCCGGCGAGTAGATGGGGTGGGCGATTGGCCCCGCCTAGGTTACGGCCAGGAGTCCTTGAATCCTGGCGGCTTCCTCGGCCCGCTGGACGGCCCACATTTGGTCTTCGAGGACGGAACTGAGCATTGCGGCTTCCCAGCGCGCGCGAAGGCTGTCAGCAGAGGCCGCATACTTGTTATGAGTACTAACCCCTCTACATTCCCATAACATATGCTCCAGAGTGGCTCTGGAGTCGCAACGCTTGCACCTGTCCGTTTTGTATATATCAGGATATATTATGTGTGATAGCGCAGGATTCGGATATGTCCTAGTTTGTAACTGCCGCCATTCGACAGACTGTCTTTTTGTTAATTTTGGGTGAGGTGGCGGGAATATGCCCCTCTGTAATCTATAATGCTTTGTAATTTCATTGTATCTGGTCATTCTGTCTTCCCACTCCCACTCGTCTGCCACGCCGTAATCACCGGAGGAGGTTGGGGCGGCACTTGAGAGGGCAGCTCGGTCGGTGAGCCCTCGAGCTGCGTCATGTACAGCCCCATTGTTGCTGTCCCCCGCGATGGCATGAGCAGGTGTCCATATAATATATGTATTTCTGGGGCTTGTTCGACACCCTCCTTTGAGAATACGTATTGCCTCCGGGGAGATGCGGCCGTTGGCAAAGTTTCTCACTGCCGTTTGAGAGCCACTGACTATCACGGTTGCGTTTGTCTGAGCTACAGCGAGCGCTATGGCTACCTCTTCCGCTGTCTCGGTACTTGTGGTGCGTATCGTCGCGCATGTCATACAGCGTTTGTTGCTATCGATTACGGCTGCGGTAAACCCCCGTTTGCGCTTGTATCGAGCAGCGTCTACGAAAACTGCGTCCTTGTCATTACCGAACTTTTTTTGTATTTGTTTTGCTCTTGTCTCTCGTCTAGCTTTATTGTGTACGGGGTGCATGTTTTTTGGCAAGGGTGGTATCATCATTGTTTCCCTGGTCTCTTTTGGAATGTCCACCTTAACGCCGTGTTGCGTGTGATACGTTATACCTAGTCGCTCTAGAATATGTCTTCCTGCTCGTGTCTTAGAGAGACGTTCATATTGCGCCGTGGTCGATCTAAAGTTATTTTCTTTTGTTATCAAAAGGAAAATATTAGGACATAACCTTATCTTCTTCCCAAGCCTATCAGAAATGGCAGATCATGCAATTAATTTGTGTTGTTCCAAATTGCAATCTTGATGTGTACGCGTAGACTTTTTTTTTTCCACGAATGATAAAAGAGTGGGATCAGTTGCCAGTATTTGTACTGAATTCGAAGAGCATCAAAACCTTTGAAGGGAGCAATTAAAATATATCCTGAATATTTCGTACTGCTAGTATTGTACGTATATTGGCATGTTGATCGAAAATACATCGTGTAGTTACTTCATATTGCATACTATACTACCGTCACAATATCTGTACTTACGTTTTCTTATACAGCGTTCTTAAAATATTTGAATAGTTGTCTTTGCTCTAGGTAATTATGTACTTTTTATTATGTTTTCATGAAAATACATTTAACTTGTTTTTGTTTTATGGTAACATTTACTGTATTCACCATGTTACGACTATGATGGCCTATAGTACTTGGAAATGAAAAATAAATAAAACAGTAAAGTGCGTGAAATAGACTGTTACTTTCACACCCGCTTCATCGTATTTTCAAGCTTGTTGTTGTTGTTGTTCACCTATTGATCGTGGCGCATAGCCACTATAGGGGATTGGCCAAGAATCGAGTTGTTTTAAAAATTACTGTTCAGATTTGGAATAATGGAGGTATAATAGAAAAATTACCGATAGCCTAGAAAAGTGTGGTGCTTAATGTAATGCATACAATTATTTACATAAACAAATTTATTCTTAGAATAGAGCAATAATCTTATTTTTATACGTATATAAGTTTGTGGACATTTTAGGATAATGAAACAGGTTAATTAGTCAACCTATTAGTTTCATCAATATAGTTCCGGACGGCCGCGCATACTGTCGCATCAGAGAACCCAGAAATGGAAGCTCCAAATGACAAAATGACAGGCACAGATAAGTCCATACTAACACCACGTAAAGGTATTTCTAAAAGAGTTTTTCGTAATGTGTTAGACTGCCTGCAGGTCAAGCTTCCCGATACCAAGAGTTCCAACTGACAAACATTGAATGCCCCGAACCACCAAAACCAACCAGAAAAGCCCTGATCAAGAGCCCATACTGCCTGTCATTGGCAGGGTAGGTGGCTGTGGAAGCAGAGTCACCAGTGGTATGTGTTCCCAGGTTGCGTTCCCAGGTGTTCCCAGGTTTTTAAGTAGAATGCTCGCCTCTCTCCATTTAAAGATTGATTGATTGATATGTAGGGTTTAACGTCCCAAAACCACCATATGATTATGAGAGACGCCGTAGTGGAGGGCTCCGGAAATTCCGACCACCTGTGGTTCTTTAACGTGCACCCAAATCTGAGCACACGGGCCTACAACATTTCCGCCTCCATCGGAAATGCAGCCGCCGCAGCCGGGATTCTCTCCATTTAAAGAGAGTAGGCCATTGCAGAACTAACCTGCTTGCGGAGACGTGACGGCTCAGTTGTAGGTGATCCCAATCGTTCATCACAAGGCGGTAGGAATGGTTCAAAAATGCTACCACCTATAATATTTATTCCTCTTTTTTCCTTATTTTGGCATTTTACTACATGGAAAGTGCACACGGATTGAGAGTGAGGTGGAGAAGAGATAGCACTGCGTCACAGTTCTGCTCGTAGCACATTTCACGTAATCTGTCTTTTGCAGAATGTCTTGTTATTAGTAACTTGAACTGCAGCCATGCAGAATCAAATAGGTCAAGAGCAGTTGAAACTAAATCTATAGCTTTAAATCACGCCTTTCATTAAAACTCGTGTGTGGTACTAAACACGACAAACCGCCTCCGAGATCTGCGTAGCACCCGCGTAAATTCTTGTCCTTAGCATTCCCAAGAACAAGTGGCGTGTGGCGTATGCATCGTGCAGTCCAGCTTTCCTGTGTACCTGTCCCGCCAGAACGCAATGGACGAGTGCGCGCGTCTGTTTCCAGCCTACCCATGTTGGCCAACGTCATCGAACTTGGGATGGGCTAGTGTGATGCAGGTTCAATTATAGGCACTGTAAACAGACCCTGTGGTCAGTTTACGGTGCCTACAGCTGTATAACGCGTCAGGCTGCGGAGAGAGTGGGCACAGGTTCAAAACGCAGTGACGCACTTCGAAATATTTTTGAAAGACGCTAGTCTTTCTTGGAAACCTTCGACGCAAAAATCTTGGTCTGTCTGTCCATCTGTCTGTTCGTCAACTCATAACGGTACCGGGCTCTTTAAACGGCACCAGCAAATGCCCAAACGGCCGACCCCATCCGCAGCACCCACTAGTGTTTCTCAAGATTCAACGTTCATACTTGTGCAATTGTCTATCAAAAAGCAACTATTGTGCTTATTTGAGGCAACATAAGAACACGTATATGTTCTGTGTGTACGTTTTTTTTTACTAGGAAATACTTACATAAGTTAGAATAACTTGGACTGTAGCGTTTATCACGTGGCGCTGACCATGCAACGCTTGCACGAAAATGGAAGAGTTCCCAGCGCCTTGCTTAGACGACACGGTGGTGGCGCCTACCCGTCACCTTGCGTTCTACACCTTATAACTTCTGAGACGGGCGTGCACGCCCGTCTCAAAGCCGCGCGTTTTGTTTTCCAAGATAACTGCCAGATAGCGCTCACGTCTCACGTGTGACGTGACTTGGTGTGCTCGTTCGCCTCTGTTGCATGCTCGAGGCATTCTAACGCAGCGCCTCCAGAATACCATTCACCGATTATCTTGCTCAGAATATCAAATAAATGTTTTGTTCCATCTCAGCACGCGCCAGACTATCTTCTTTCGACGACATTTGCAGATTATTATGCAGATACGGGCCATTTTTTTTCTTCCAATTTATTAGGTGCGAATGCACTTTATAAGCGACCCTGAAACCGCCATCCGCGGTGCGCCTCCTCCTCTCCCCTAGCAACGGCGCGAGGAGCGGAGAGGACCATTTGTAGCAACGGCGCAGCGACGTCACACACCACGTGATTGCGCGCGCTCCGCTCTCCGCACCGTGGCTGCCACGACTTGCTCGATTGATTGATTGATATGTGGAGTTTAACGTCTCAAAACCACCATTTGATTATGAGAGACGCCGTAGTGGAGGGCTCTGGAAATTTTGACCACCTGGGGTTCTTTAACGTGCACCCAAATCTGAGTACACGGGCCTACAACATTTCCGCCTCCATCGGAAATGCAGCCGCCACAGCCGGGATTCGAACCCGCGACTTGCGGGTCAGCAGCCGAGTACCTTAGCCACTAGACCACCATGGCGGGGCACGACTTGCTCGAGATCGGCAAGTCGTCATAGGCATAAATCCATTGCAGGCATCAACCTCGACTGCAATACATCCAACAACGAGTACAACGCAATCGAATACGAGCATTGCACGCGTCGTTGAAGATGTCGCGCCGGTTGAAAACAAGGCAGCGTGGCGAAGGGCCCGCGATGCCGAGCGCAAGCGGGCGAAGCGAGCCGCGGACATAGACATCATTATAGTGCGAATTTACTCTCAGATATACACGTCAACTCACCATGTTTCCCGAGAGGTTCTAATGGTTCCTGGGTATAGCAATGTGATCACACGGGGGAGTTTACGTTAACTCACTGGCGAATGCCAACGGATTTTAACTTTACTCCCCCGCATTGCATCACCCCGTGTCTTCGCACTCAACCATGTTCACCCTCGGAGAAATGCTTGGAAGTTTTTTTTGTAGATTTCATTTATAGATATACAAATATATTCATATCCAGCGATTGACGGCGGTGACTATAATTTGCCTAAAGTATCCTCCTAATTGCTATCGCAACAAACTGTCTGCCTGACGGTGGCTGCCATGGTCTGTGGGCAGCGTCCTTTAATAACGGCTTTGCTTCACGTGGTGCAAGCATAGCAATGAGAAAAATGCAGACACCAAGCATCGACGTTCAGACACAGCGTCATCACGGAATGTGTATCAACGCAGGCTATATCACCCATTGGCAACCACCTTTAGCGCACGTTATATCACACTGGCAGCCACCATTATGACATGTTCTGCAATCGACCCACTAGCAAAGTGTGCAATGAGTCGGGCTTTGAAACAGTGACGTTCCTTCTCTAATTCACGTTTATTCCATGCGGACATGCCTTATAGTAAAACACCACAAAAAATGTTAAAAATGAACCGAAGAAAGAAAATAGTGGTTGCATTTTTGAACCGTTCCCGCCGGCACATGTTGTTGATGGATGGTCTGTATCACTGACATTTGAGCTATCACAGCTCCTCCGGCGAGGTTGGTTCTGCCCTGACCTACTCTCTCCAGTCAGAATGAGTCGAGCACTCTGATTGGAAAGTTAGTAACGCGGCAACGCATACCACCGGTGGCTCTGCTCCCACAGCCACCTACCAAGCCGATGATAGCATATGTGTGCTTCTGATCACGGCTTTGGTGGAAGTGACAGTGTTTCGGGATCATACATACTTTTCAGTTCTGTCCCTTAGTTTCAGGTACCTTGAGATTATGATGAATTGAGTTTAAAGGAAATTGAGATTTTATGGCACGCACTTTATTTCATACCTCTTATAGCATATTTCTGTCCGTTAAGTGTTGGACAGTGCACTCGAACGAGTATATTATGCCACCAGATGTCCAGATGTTTCATTTTCCCACAACCTGCGGGTCGGAACAAAACACTGTGTGGTGCTTAACAATACAGTGAGGAAACTCATTCATTCAGTTTTTGTAATAAAAAGACTTCACTCTGTGGACCCTTACGCAATCTTAAATAGCTTTGGACTCCCCGCATTGGATCTCTACAAAACGCTGTGTTGTACTGCTCCCAAGCTCATTGCAGATCCAACACCACCAGTTGTTCTTTGTCTTTTTTTTCTTGAACGCTTACACATAATTGGAATATTGAACGATTGGAGGTTAGGTATATCTTTTGGTATGTTCTTCGCCTGTTTTTTTTCCTGTTTTTTTTTTCTGTTCTGCCACAGAACTGCTAGGGGGTTTCTCAGATTTTAACTTCGTCCGCCGGGCTTTGTGCGGCAATGAATTCAGAACAGTGCTAGATTCATATTCTCTGGCGCTTGTAATTCTTTTTTTAAGTAGGGTATTGAAGTAACGTCGTCAAAACATAATCCCAACAGATGTTTGTGAATAAGTTCACTTGGAGACTCCACCATTTTTTTTTCATCTCTTGGGAGCATCCATGGGAACACGGGGAAACCTTACTGCAGTGCGACTGAAGAAAGTCATGTCCTGAGGGCCAATCAGTGTTGTTTTTATGTCTTTTTCCTCCTGTAAACTTTATATAATATCCTCTTCTATGTGCAAACACACCTAAACATATAAATATAATATAATGAGTGTAAGTTAATATCTCAATTAGTAAGACACTCTCTAGGGCAAGTTATAGCTTTTTTGTCGCGTCTTGCCCCTCTCACATGCCAACAATCTTTTAAAAAACTCTGTTTTGACACTGAGCGCCAAACGAACTAAACTTTTGGTGTTATATAGCTACTATAACGTAACAAAAAAGATTTACATTGCTGTATTGATGCAGGAGTACCTTAATGTATGGATTTGAAAATGTTGGCGAGCAATTTTTATTTAATGCATATAAGGAGAGGTTGGTGCCTATGCGTGGCGCCGGCTACTCCTCTTTTTTTCGCGCAAAAGTCAACATCGCACATTTTGTATCAAACACAAGGCTATACATATGTACATAGCGCAACGCCTACACAATGAGTCCACGTTTTTCAATATTGAGTGTCCACACCACACAGAAATGTGTCCACACTACATAGAAATGTGTCCACACCACACAGAGTTTGTAAAAAACACAAGTAATCACGCCAATTTAAGTGTTCACACAAAACAAGAAAGTTCAATATAATGTCTAAGGTGATCTTGTCGCTGATATACTGAACTGTTTTCAGGAAGGTTTCCCAAAAATATCGTAGTGAAAAACGAAAATAGTGTTTTAAAGCATACTGGTTAACAGTGACGAAGTACATTTTTTTGTTTAGTACTTTAGAGCTATTTCTGCTTTCTCCAGAAAGTGGACGACTGCTCGCGCTGCGGTGGCTTGTAGCTTTCCGTTTGGCCATGGACCCAAGATTTTTGCAATTGATAGAGGTCGCTTATCCAAAGAATCTGTGTTTAAAAAAAATGGCAGCATATCCACGGAGTAAATGATGGATAGCGGGGCGAATCATCCGTCCGTTCATTCGTTCTTGCTTCCATCCATCCATGCGTGCGTCTGTGTGGCCGCCCGTGCGTTCATCCGCCCGTCCGTGCGTGCATCTGTTCGTGCGTCCACACGTTCATCTGTGCGTCCGTCCCTGCTTTCGTCCATGCATCCGCTCCTGCGTCTGTCCATGCGTCCATCCGTCCGTGCAGCCATCCGTTCGTCCGTCCATGCATATGTCTGTGTGTCCATTGGTCCACTTATTCAACACTCCAAGTACCACCATCTCGCATCTTTTCATCATATATTCCGCATCCAGAAGCACCACCATTCAACGGGGAATTCAAGGACTAAACGAGAGGTGGCACACGCATTCTTACGGCTTGCGCTTCGGGTCTTCTTCCCACCTTTAACCACCTCCAGTTCATGGTATGTACTAGTTCACTGTTTTCATGGCACTGCGGCCCAACGCTCGCTAAACCTTTCTGAAACGATGATGGTTACGCCCAGCGAGTATAACGTAGCAACCCTTTCTTGTCTTCTGTGCGTTGTTGAACAATAACAAATTTGCAGCCTGCGCGTTAACTAAGAGCCGAATTTTCCTGTCTGTCATTCCCCCTTAGCAGCCATTGGCATGTGCATTGAGCACTATCTTGTATTGTTCAACAACGCACAGAAGAAATTTCTCACCGGCGCCACCTTGGAGGTCAAAATGTTATACTTGTTACACACTACTACAACGGCTACAAGGGACGAACGGGTGCCGCTCTAAGAGGGTTAAAGAAAAAAAAATGGCAGCATATCCACTTGATTGAATGATGGAGAGTGGGGCGAAGAATTCGTCCGTCCATTCGTTCTTGCTTCCGTCCGTCCATGCGTCCGTCAGTGTGACCGTCCATGCGTCCATCAGCCCGTCCGTGCGTGCGTCTGTTCGTGCGTCCGTCCCTGCGTTCGTCCATGCAGCCGCCCCGGCGTCCGTTCATGCGTCCATCCATGCATCTGTCTATGTGTCCGTTCATTTATCTATTCAACACTCCAAGTACCACCACCTGGCATCTTTTCATCATATATTCCCCGTATAGAAGCACCGCCATCCAGCTGACATTCCAAGGACTAAACGAGAGGTGGCACACGCACACTTTCTTACGGCTTGCGCTTCGTGTCTACTTCCCACCTTCAACCACCTCGAGTTCATGTTATATACTAGTTCACTGTATTCATGGCACTGCGGCCGAACGCTCGCTAAACCTTTCGAAAACCAAGGGGGTTACGCCTAGCGAGTATGACGTAGCAAACTTTTACAGTCAGATAGTGCTCAATGTACATGGCAATGGCTCCTAATGGGAAATGAGAGGCGGAGAATTCGACTTTTACTTTCTTACGGCTTGCGCTTCGTATCTACTTCCCATTTTTAACCACCTCGAGTTCATTCATGGTATATAATGTTCATTGTATTCATGGCACTGCGGCTCAACGCTCGCTAAGCCTTCCTAAAGCTAAGGATGTTACACCCAGCGAGTATAACGTAGCAACCCTTTCTTGTCAGTTAGTGCTCAATGTACATGCCAAAGGCTTCTAATGGTGATCGAAGCCTGCGCGTTAACTAAAAGCCGAATGCTCCTGTCTCTCATTCCCCATTAGCAGCCATTGACATGTACATTGAGCACTCTTTTTTATTGTTCAACAACGCACAGAAGAAGTCTCTCAGCGGCACCACCTTGGAGGTCAAAATGTTATACTTGTTACATACTACGGGGGACGAACGGGCGCCGTTATAAGAAGCTTCGCCCCTAAAATTGCTGGAGTGGAAGCTCCCGCAATGCCTTGCCAGCAGAGGTGAAGCCACCTTTTGTCACTGCCAATATGGCGGAAACATGTTCTTTTGTGATAGTGGCCACTTAAAGATCATGTGGCTTTGATATTTTATGTAAATGCTACGTTTGTTCTATATTAAAAGACAGTTGTTCCTGACTAAATAACACGCAGAAACGAGTATGGCTAACTGAATCTTCAAAGAACTTTGCCTCCAATTAGAGGCTCACTAAGGAAAACTAGTAACTAGTCGGAGCTTACACGGGAAAGATCCAGCCATGACAGCTTTCGGTTTTCGAAATGATTTTTTTTATTATCGCGCTGCACGCGCCGCGCGGCCCAAATTCCAACTTCTTCCTCCTTGACGCGCAGCGCATTGAGGCGCTACAGGGCTCCCCCCCCCACCCCCGTAGAGCGAGAGCCGTAGGAATCACCAGAGGAGTCGCCCAGTGGACATGCTTGGATGTTGGCATCCAGACTTTAGATTGAAACCCCGCGGCCGCGAGAGCGGCGATATATGCAGGTTTCAGTCGATCAGCAGCCACGACGTCTTCACGGCCATTGATGTCCAGCGTGAACATCTTAGGTGTACGATGGAGTACGCGGAATGGGCCATCATAGGCAGGTGTTAGTGGTGGCCGTATTTGGTCACGCCGAACGAAGACGTGACTGCAGTCATGCAGATCCTGACTGACAAAGACGGACTGGGGGTGTCGGTCGGCAGGAATCACAGGAGCAAGGTCCCGAAACGTGGTGCGCAGGTCTCGAATGTACGTGGAGGCATCGTGAGTGGAAGGTGGCGATGATGGCTCGAAGAATTCTCCTGGAAGACGCAGGGAAACGCCATAGACTAGTTCGGCTGATGAGCAGCCGAGATCCACTTGCAATGCTGATCGGATGCCCAGAAGTACGAAGGGGAGGTGGTCGAGCCAACGTTCCCTTGGCTGGTGAGCAGTGAGGGCAGCTTTCAGTTGTCGATGAAGCCCTTCGACCATGTCATTGGCGGAAGGATGGTAGGCAGTTGTGTGGATGTGTCGAATGCCCAGGATATTGGCAAGTGCGGTGAATAGGGCCGATTGAAACTGAGGACCGCGATCAGTGGTGACGACAGAGGGGCATCCAAAGCGCGACACCCAGTTGCTGGAGGAAGGTCGTACAATGCCGAGTTCAAGCATGTGCTCAAACTCATGGCGGGCGATGGCGAGGCGTTCTCCAGAGAGTCGACGGGGTCGTGTAAAAACGGGAGGTCCAGTTGTCACAATGTGGTGAGTGATGGAATGCTTCACCGGTGACTCTCTGGTGTGCGGCTTCGTGATGCTGGGAAAGTCGTCGAGTATTTTTGCATACGGCGAAGCAGGTGTGAGAGCTCGCAGTCCCGTTGGAGAGGAAGTACAGAGTACACCGTTGATGGAGAGGCGGGTGTTGAGATCAATGAGGCGATGAGCATGCATGTCCACAGCAAGGTTGAAAAAACTGAGGAAGTCAGCTCCAAGAACAGCTTGCGAGACGTCAGCGAGGATGAAAATCCAGCCGGAACGTACGGCGTAGTCCAAGGTCAAGTGTAAGAGAGCGTTGGCCGTATGTGCGAATGGCGGAATTGTTGATCGCTTGGAGTGGGCAGGTCTGTTCGTTGCGACGACGATCTGCACACGAGGCCGGGATGACGCTAACCTGGGCTCCTGTGTCGACTAGGAAGCAAGCGCCAGTGATCTTATCAGAAACATAGAAAAGGCGGCATGACTTTTGACCAGTACCACTTGCCGCCGTCAGTGGCCGGTCGTCGCATTTCCCGACCGAGCGCGGGCGAGTGCACTTGCGAGCAGAGGCACCGAATCGGTCGGTGGTACCAGCACACGGTTGAGGATGAAACGTCCCGCGGCGCATCGGGTGGCCGAAGTTCCGGAGAACGTGGATAAAGAGCGAAGACGATGCAGCTCAGGATCGTTTCTTTGGGCAGCTGCTAGCTCTTCCATGTCTAGTGGTGGCTGGGTCGACAAGGCATCGATGCGGGATAGTGCATCAGCAGCAGCATTTTTCGACCCATGTACGTGTCTGAGATCCACAGTGAATTCGGAAATAAAGCATAGTTTACGGATCTCCCGTGCAGTATAATTGCTGTGATTGCGACGGAAGGCAAACGTCAGGGGCTTGTGGTCTGTAACGACGTAAAAGTCCCGGCCCTCCAATAAATGACGAAAATGTTTGATGGCGAGGTATACCGCGAGGAGTTCTCGGGCAAATGTACTGTATTTTGTCTCTGGTGGCTTCAGTTTTTGCGAGAAAAACCCAAGGGGCTGCCAACCGGATACGTGCTGCTCAATAACAGCGCCAACTGTCACGCTTGATGCATCGGTGATGAGACGAATTCGGGCATCAGGGACGGGATGTATGAGCGTGGTAGCGTCTGCCAGAGCCTTTTTGGCAGTGTCGAAGGCAGATGCAGCGTCCTTGGGCCACTCCAGTGGCGCAGCCCAAATGCCAACTTCTTCCTCCTTGACGCGCAGCGCATTGAGGCGCTACAAACTGTAAGGCGCACTTGGAGCACTATTTGACCAGAAAAAGTTACCACATTCGATATGGCTTGATTTGGGACGGCAGTAAACTCTCCCATAGTAGAGTACCTTGTGCTCTAAATCGTTACCCCCCTCTTTCTAATCCCCCACCACATTAAACTCGTTGGGCGTGCGAGGGAAACGCTTCGTTTTTAATCATTGAACGGTGATATTTTTTTCATGCCCCTAGTAAAATGGCCGCCACAACCGCCATCTTGGCAGAAGAACGGCTTCACTTCTGCGCAATCATTTCCACTCCAGGTTTTTTTTTAATCCTCCTTGGTGCCGCTATTAGGAGCTTGCCCCTAAAAACTGCTTAACGATTTCGAGTACTTGGTATTCTACTATGGGAGAGCACTAGGCCATCCCGTGGGCCTCTGACACAAAAGACGCTACCTTACGTGTCAGAGGACAACTCTATTGTGCGAGGTTGCCGACGTGAATGAGTCGGATTTGAGAGTTTTGTAAAAAGGTTCTTTCGAGCTACACCCTGATTTCTACAATGCAGAAGAATGTGCTCCACGTCTCCCTGAACTTCTGCACAAGAGCAGGTAGGACTGCCAGTTTCCTTATTCTATACAGGAAGGCCTTCGTGTAGGCTGTACCAAGCCGAAGCCTATGAATGACTGTTTCTAGTTAGTTAGTTAGTTACGTTGGGTTTTATGGCGCAAAAGCAACAATGGCTATGATGCGCCAGTATCTGGGTGATTTTGATAATAGGGTTAAAATGTGAGGTGAAAAACAGATTTCTGTTTACAGTTTGTTTAGAAGACCTGCGGTCTCTAGAAACCTAAATCATCCTGTATGGGGATGAGTGCATTTTCTGATAGTATTAACATTGGGTGTAGAGGTGTTAGTGCTCTGAAAAATTGTTTAAAATAAACGTGTCTACTTTTTTCCAAGACTGGGCTTGTTATTAATATGTGATTGATAGTCACAGGTTCCTTGCAATGTTCACATTCTGGCTGATCTTCTCCGCGCAATAAAAAGCTGTGGGTGAGGTGAGTATGACCTATCCACAGGCGGCATAGTGTTACTTCGATAAAGCGCTTTTGGTGATTGCAAGACTTCCATTCTTGTAGAATAGGCTTGACAATTTGAAGCTTGTTATGCACTTGAGCAGCTGCCACTCTTCTTGCCATTTTGCCCTAAAGGCTGTCCGACAACTGTTGAAACAGTCTCTGAATGGATGCCCTTATTTCTGCTATGCTTTGATGACCTGCACTTGTTGCTACCCTGTCTGCCTTTTCGTTTCCTGGGATACCAACATGGCTCTGCACCCATACAAGCCGGATTGTCTTGCCATTTTTCTCAGCTCTTTCTAGCTTCTGTAAAATGTCCCCGAGAAACTGTTCGTTTTCCGACCTTAATTGTAGGGCTTTTAATGCGCTAAGAGAGTCAGTGTATATGACAGCTTTTTTGTGATTTCTTGATAAAATTTCTTCGAGAGCGATCAAAAGAGCATATACTTCTGCTGTGAAGATAGATACGAATGGTGGCAGTCTTATACATGTTTCTGAGTGTTTTGATATGACAGCACTTCCTGTATATTCTTGTGTTTTTGATCCATCAGTGTAGCCCCGCCGCGGTGGTCTAGTGGCTAAGGTACTCAGCTGCTGACCCGCAGGGCGCGGGTTCGAATCCCGGCTGCGGCGGCTGCATTTCCGATGGAGGCGGAAATGTTGTAGGCCCGTGTGCTCAGATTTGGGTGCACGTTAAAGAACCCCAGGTGGTCGAAATTTCCGGAGCCCTCCACTACGGCGTCTCTCATAATCATACAGGGTGGTTTTGGGACGTTAAACCCCACATATCAATCATTGATCCATCAGTGTAGTATTCAGAGTGTGTGTTATATTTTTCTTGTACGGCGAGGAAATCCTGGATAAATTGTTCCCGTGGAGTTTCCTTCTTCCTTAGATGAGTTAAGGCAAAGTCAGTGTAGTGCGAGAAGTCCAACTATGGAGCCAGTCTTTCCGGCATTCGGACAACGCTTAGTGCCTGATTCAGTACTTTGTAGTCTTTACATATTTCTTCAAAGCGCAGGAGAAGTGGTCTTATCATGTGCGGTCTGTTGTTGTATTATATTCTGGTACCGATCTGAGAGACAATATTGTGATATATGTGGCTTAGTTTCGATCTGGTTCTTAAAACATAGGATACAGTAAGTAGCGCTCTTCTTTGTTCTAGGCACGGCTTGTTGCTTTCAGATATAAGCTCTGCACAGGTGAGGTTCTATACGCTCCAGTCGCCAAGCGCAATCCATGATGATGTATTGGATCAAGGCGTTTGAGGTAAGATTTTCTGGCTGAACCGTAAATAACGCTGCTGTAGTCAAGTATGCTGTGCACGATCGAGCGGTGTATGCGTAAAAGGCAGACTCGATCGGCACCCCAGTGTTTCCACGATAGTATTTTCAGAATGTTAAGCGCTTTGTTTGTTTTCTTTTTTGTGTAATTCATGTGGGAAACGAAGTTTAGTTTCCTGTCAAAGACTAGGCCTAGGAACTGGTGTTCTGACTTGAATGGCAGTACACTGTTGTTGATTTCAAGAACAGGGTCCGGATACAAGCCGCGCTTTTCTGAGAAAAGTAGGGTAATGGTTTTCTGGGTAGAAAAGCAAAAGTAGTTTTGATCTGCCCATTTGGTCAGCTTGTTGATGGTTAGCTGCAGCTGCCTTTCACATGTGGATATGCTTGAGGCTTGGCATGCTATCTGAAGATCCTCAACGTATAATGAGTGCATGATGGAGGGTGGTATTACTTAATTAAATCAATTCATTTTGACTACGAAAAGTGTAGTGCTTAACACTCAACCCTGCAGCACACCATTCTCTTGGACAAAAACACGCGATAGTGTGGACCCCAACCGTACCTGAAAGTTTCGGTTTGATAGAAAGTCAGAGAGGCGATTAAGCAATCTTCCGCGTATTCCGAGATTCGCCAGGTCTCCCAGTATACCCGTACCTCCACGTAGTGTCGTAGGCCTTCTCCAGGTCAAAAAACACTGCTAGGCAGTGTTGCCTATGTAAGAAGGCCTCACGTACTGTGTGTTCGAGACGAACAAGATGATCGATCGTTGAATGGCCTTTCTTATACCCACACTGATGATCATCTAGTAGGTTGTCTATTTCAAGGGTGTACGTTAGTCTTATGTTTATTCTGGTTTCGTATGATTTTTCCATACAGCTTGTAAGTGCTATGGGCCTATAGCTACCCGATGAAGTGGGTGGTTTTCTAGTCTTTAGAAATGGCACTATGGTTGCCATTTTCCATTTTGTGGACATTTTGACAGTTATCCAAATCACGTTAAAGAACTTTAATAATGCTTGCACGGCAGCTTGAGACAGGTGCGCGAACATTGTGTAATGAATTCTGTCGTGCCCGACTGCTGTCTTTTTTCCCGCCGAAAGCACAGTGCTTAACTCTTGGAGTGTCAAGGGAGCATTGTACGGCTCATCTAGGCAACCGGTTACTGGTAGTTTTTATTTTTCGGTTGTCTGTTTGTATGTCAGCAAGGATGGCGTGTAATTAGCGGAACTGGATATAGTGTAAAAGTGTTAGCCTAAAACGTTAGCCTGCTCCTCTAGAGATGTCTGTGTGCATGGGTCTGTAAGTAGGGGTGTTGCGTATGAGGAGTAGTCGCCGCTGAATCTTCTAACCTGGCTGTGCTATTGATTGTAGATATGTACTTCTGCCAGGACGATTTTTCTGCATCTCTACGAATATATTGTGCTTTTGCTTTAGCTTGTTTGAACGCGAGGAGGTTGTCACATGTGGGGTACCTACGGAAGTTGCACCATGTTTTATTTTGTAGTTTTTTGGCTTTTGCAGACTCACTGGTCCACCATGGTTTTAGCTTTCTTCTCACCAGTCCTGATGACTAGGAAATAGCTTGCTCTGCCGCAGACAGTATGCAATTGGTGAACTTGTCATTTATTTCATCTACTGTTAGGTGTTCAGAGAACTCATCCTGTAGATTAGCTCTCTGTGTAAACAAAGGCCAGTTAGCTTTGTGAAGCTTCCAACGCTGCGGTCGAGAGCGTATGGTCGGAAGTGGTGATGTTAGTTTTACAATCGACGGTAGATGGTCACTACCGTAAGTATTGTTTATTGTTTCCCATGTAGAATCAGCAAACAGTGAGCTAGAGCACAGTGCCAAATCCAAGCAACTCATGGTTCCTGTGTTTGGAGAGCAGCATGTTGGTGATCAAGTGTTTAAAAGACACACATTGTTAGTTAGAATAAAATCTTCAATTACCTGCCCTCTACTGTCTGTCTTTACACTACCCCATAGTATGTTGTGCGGATTGAAATCTCCTGCCTTCAAAAAGGTTTAGGTAGCTGTTCTGCCAGTTATCCTAGATCTTTTACAGTAAAACGTGTATGAGGTGGAATATATATGGAACAAATAGTGATAGTTTTGTGTGATAAAATGGTGACTGCAGCCATTTCAATGAAACTGTTAACTATCACTTCTGTTACCGCAACACCACTTTTGACAACAATGGCGACACCGCCCGACAGCCGGTTGCTTTGCGAGTGGTCGCGATGTATAACAGTGTAACCTTTTAGCGTTTTGGTGTTTTTTGGGCCCAGATTCGTTTCCTGCAATCATAACGCTACAGGAGAGAAGCTTGTAAATATGTCCTTAATGTCGCTTAAGTTTCGTGTCATGCCTCTGCAGTTCCAATGGATGATGTATGCCATTACGTGAAACGATGTGTATAAAATTTAGTATGTTGAGTTAGTTGTGCACAAGCTAAAAAGCGACACTAATAGTGTGCTTCGTCACTTCTTTTTTTGTGGGGCCGAAAATGTGTTTCGGCTCCCTTTCCCTCCTTGGCAGGGAGGAATGATGGGCTGCCTGATCGCCCTGCTAGTTGGAGCAGGGTCCGTCAGGCTTTCAGTGTCCGATGGACTGACGTCCATGGACTCAGCACCACCAGGGTGCTCAACAGTTTTGGTGCCCGGCGAAGATGCTGGCCTCCTCAAGTGAGGCTGGCTACTCGGCACCGTTTTTGAGAGCTCTTTTGCCTCGACATTAGGTTGGCTGACACCAACACTGGTCGACGGTTTTGGGGCTTCCCTGAAAAAAGGCACTTGGTGCCTTTTTTTCGCTTTTCTCTGGGGGACGGACCGTGGCCACTAGGTCCTGAAGTTCGACCTGTGTGCCTACAGAGACCGTCGGCGGTGCCTTCCCCCTTCGCACCGCTTCAGCGTAAGTGCCCTTTTGGGCAAGAACCACTCGCTTGCGTGATTCTGGATACGGTATGTTTTCTTTGGTTTTCAGTGTATGTCTTTTTCTTTTTGCCATTCTGGTCAGGAGCGTGAGTACGCTGCATGGGGCCCCTTGCAGTTCACACAGTTTAAAGGGTTGGTGCACTCGCCATCATCATGGTCATTCTGGCCGCATTTCATGCAGGTTGGACTACCACGACAAGAATGAGACCCAGTGCCCAAACCTCTGGCACCGGAAGCACCTGCGAGGATTAGGTATGTAGGGCCTCACACGTAGGTAAAGGTACGCTACCTTAACTGCTGCAGGAAGCGTCGTGCTTGCGAATGTTAGTATTAGATTCCTTGTGCGGGTTTCCTTCTTATCTCTACGAATGATGATTGCTCGTGCGGCAAGTACACCTTCATCCACTAAAGCATCCTCAATTTCTGCGTCCGTGGACTTGAGCAGTTTATTGTCCGATATTACACCTCGCGTGTAATTGAGAGATCGGTGAGCTGTTACACGGACTTCGTCTTGTCCGATTTTTCCAAGATGTTTAATTTTATCACTTTGTTCTTTGTTTTTCACTTCTATGAGGAAATCTCCTGAATTCATTTTTTGCACTGTAATTGCTTCCAATGCATTCTTTGATTGCTTTTGCAATCGGGAATGGTGATATGTCCTGAATCTTAGTTTCAGTCAATGACGTTACAACAAAGAAATTCGTGTAATCGCTCTCTTTAGTCAGAAAGTTTCTATTTGCTTCGGTGCGACCCCTTTTACGGGACCGATCATTGTGGAAATGGGGGGGGGGTACATTTTCTATAGAAAAGCATGTTCATTCGGTAGCTATGCTGGCCGCCCACCATGGAGTCCAATAAGGGGAACGTACACACACGTTAGCCATACATTGCTACTACAACCCTGTGGTCCTGACCAAGGGAGGTCAGTCCCCCAAGGTTAACCCTAGCCGCCAAGAAATTCGGAAGTAAACGGAAAAGAGAAGACGACAGGACAGGTAAGAAGTGAGCGATAAAGACGAAGATGTAGGGATAGAGAGATAGGAAAATGCGACGGCCGATTTCCTCTGGATGGGTCAGCCCAGGGGCTGCCGTCTACGTGAAGCCGGGGCCAAAGGGTTGTGTTGCCTCTGCCGGGGGGCCTTAAAGGTCTAATCACCCAGCGTCGGCTCAACCCCCAAGATCCCCCTTTCCCCGGACACGGCAAAGCCATGCACGGCTAGGCGTGGGAGGAGATCGAAACCCCCCCGTTAGCTCGGGTCCGTGGTGTCGCTACAAACCAAACGCCTGCTTCCGCAGGCGCCCCTGTGGGGGACTGTTTCTACCGATCAGCTAACCTTTAACAGAATATTAAATTCTATACCGGGATTAATGTTATACAAGTGAGACTTTTGCGCACCATTTTTGAACCAGGTTTCAATAGACAGTTGATGATTCAGCTAATGACATCGTGCATCACTCATCGATAGAGGTAGCAGTGATATATTATTTTCTTGGTGTGCTGCATGTGCAATGTGATCAGCTATGTTGTTTCCTGGGATCACACAGTGACTTGGCACCCACTGAAACATTGTGGTGTGGCCTAAATCTTGTGGTATATATAGCATACGTCCTCTGTCTTTCAAAGGAGGAAATTATGTGGCGAAAATCGCAAACCGGGGTGTTTCCAAACCCTCACCTGTACAGTAAATGGCACCCGGAAGTGTTCAACTCCCGATGTGAGCACTGCAACAGCACTGCGGGTTTAGTGCACATGGTATGGACCTGCTCATCCTACAATGATCCAAGTAGAAACGTAGAATCCTGGGAGGCCTTATTACACAGCCGTGACGCCGAAAAACAGCATAAAGTCATCGGTCTCGCCCTGACCACCGCCGAGTCCCAAGGGATTCCGGCCGAAGGCTAGGGGGATGATTGGAGTAGAGGCCGAAGCCTCCTCCCCTGTCATTCTAGACGGGTGCAATAAACGTTATTTCTCTCTCTCTCTCTCTCTCTCTCTCTCTCTCTGTATATCATATGCGCACTCACTAGCTTTGTTGCCCAAGCTGATGCCTTTTAAAGAAACTAATGAGGACTGTGAGTCACTCATAACTACCCATCGAAGTTAATTAACCTGGCTGTAAACATAAAAAGCGTAAAGCACAGACTATCGCATAGAGTTCTGGCATTGTGGATGTTCTGAAATGGCTGAATTTAAAAGCTTTTCTCGCTTGGCATGCAGGTACAAAGAATAATTTCGCCCCTTTTTGACGGGCCACATACACAGTAGTGGCAGCCGCGTAATTTTTCTCACCAGAGATCATCAACTCAGTTGAGAGATCATGAACTTTAACAAATGTAACGTAGATAAGGACCAACCTTTATTGCTGGCTCAGAAAAGCAAAGAAAGGTTGTTTTGAATGCGAAGCATTTGTTAGCGAACTTAGGCGACTTTGAGAGAGGCGGCTGGAGTGAGACGCTGTGCGGACGTGTTTCGCATGAGCTCCGGCCCGGTGACCGACTATCGGCGGACGCGCTTTTTTCTGGATTTGCTGTCAGTGGGCTCGTCTGCAGCAGGTTGCCCTGTATCTACGGACACCATTCGTTTAGGGAAGTTTGTCCCCGTTTTTGGAGTTTCCGAGATTTTCCTATCAACCCCGCGGTGGCACGGCTAGGCCTATCTCCTAGGCCAAGCCTGGCCTGGGCCGCGTCGCCCGGCGTCTGACTTGCGCCCGGTGAACGTGGGCCTTGTTGGGCTGAACATGGAATACTACGTCGAAGGGGAGACTATAACACCCGAAGATTTTGAAGCGGGAGAGTGGGCTCCTGTGCTGAAGGCACAGGACCGATTTAAGAAGACTCAGCATGGCGACAACGCCACGAGTAAGCCTTGCGAGACGCAGGCCGGCAGCGGCGGGCGCAAGACGCACGGAGCATAGCAAGTCAAGCGGGGGAAAGCGCCGGTATGGAAGAAACGCGGACCGTTTCTCAAGTTGCCAGCCATGGATTTCAAGATTGTGTACAGGCCCCAGAACTGGGACTTGAGTGTTGTGACAGCGAGAGAACTCGGATGTGCACTGAGAGCAGCAGCACGTCTAACGAGTGCGATTGCCGCGGAAGAAGACATTGTGCGGGTTAATGGCACAAACAACACATTGACGGTGAGCACACCGTGCATAAATCGCAGTGGGGCATATGCGACTGTGAAGACGCTCAAGCTGGGTGATCGTGACCGGCCGGTTTCGGCGTTCGTGGCGCCGTTGGAGAACTCTGTGCGGGGAGTGATTTACAATGCTTATGATGGATGCCCAGTGGAAGAAGTTCGGGCGGGATTGCTGAAGAAGATTGAAGGCATAGACATTCTGGACGCGAGACCTATGGAAAAGTCAAAGGCTATTCAGATTACGTTCGGGGGAAAACGCATACCCCGGCAGATTACTTACTGGAACTTTCTGTACGCTGCGATCCCGTACAAAAATTTAGTCGGGACCTGCTACAACTGCAGACGAGTTGGACATCGAGCGGACGTTTGCTATCGTCCGAAGAGCAACCTTTGTGACCGTTGCGGGAAGGACCATCCTGCCCCGCCAGAAGAAGAGCCACCTACGTGCACGCCGAACTGCATCGTGTGCCATGGTGCGCATCACACAGGGAGCCGGAACTGCAAGTTTCGCCTTGGCTCGCAAGCCACCGACAGGCCGGCAGCAGAGCATCGAAAGAGAGAGCGAAGCTGGCAACAATAAGCGGTCCTCGAGGGCCACGGAGTGGTCATCGAGGGGTAAAGAAGGCAGAAGCAAAAGCAGGGACCGGTCGAGTTCCTTCCCGCCATTGCCAGGGCGCGGGAGCGGCCAGATGGTGGACGAGCATCCAGTACCAACAGCTGCGCACGCGACACCAACAAAAGGTGAGCTTGTCAAGCACGGCATCCTAGAACGAAACCGCTCGAGAGAGGGAGTTAGCAGCGCTGGTTCAGCGACAGGGAGACTTGATTAAAAGAATGGAAAAAAGAATTGCAGAGATGGAACGCGCACTTAGAAACGACCAACGGCAGGGGACACAGGCGCCAGCAATGCAAGGCCTACAGAAAGCGAAGCAAGAGGCGTCTGACGCTCGCGTACAGGAGAGTGCAGCTATGGAAGTGGAGAATCGGGGGACAGTGAAGAGACCACTGCCTGGGGATGAGGTAGCTAACGCAAAACGATTAGCCGAAACGTCACCAGTAGACATGCCACAGCCTGTTTTTAAGGTCATTAGTCTTAAGTCGGATGTAACAACACTTGCGGATAAAGTAGGCAAACAAGGGAAAAGACAGGATAGGTTGGAGGCTCGAGTCGAAAAGATCGAAGCCAGATTAGACACAATAGAGGAGAGTCTCAGCTTGCTCTCCACTGAATTTAGGGATTCCCAAACCCAAATCATGGGCATGTTTCAGCAGCTTCATACTCTATTGGAGGCAAGACTGCCTCCCGTGGGTGGCCAAGTGCCATTATTCAACCTGGTGCCTCATCATGGTGCCTGGCCAGCTAATTGAGGTTTGGCAGTGGAACTGCAAGGGCTTTCGTCAAAAGCGGGGTAACCTGCAGTGGCACGTACAAACTCTGGACAGTACACCAGACATAATAGCCTTACAAGAGGCTAGTGGTTCCGTAAAATTACCTGGATTTAAGGCATTTACAGCGCCAGGAATTGATTCAAGGGGCGTATCACGCGTCTTCACAGCCGTGCTAGTCCATCGCAACATCACTGCTATTCAGCATTCCGTAGATAGCAGCAGGGAAGACTATGTCTTGCTTGAGATTTTGCCTAAACGAAAGTATGAGAAGTGTCTGTTTTTACTTGATGTGTATAGTTCCCCAAAAGATAAAGGATTGGGCTTGCCACAACTCCTGATTCAAACTCAACGGTTAGCAGCTCGCGCTCCGCTTATAGTGGTAGGAAATTTCAATGCGCCTCACCCGGAGTGGGGTTATATTCGAGCCAGCCCAAAGGGCAATCGGCTTTGGCAAGTTGCCCGGGATCTGCGATGGACGCTGTTAAACGATCCACAAGATCATTCGAGGATAGGCAACAGCGTAAGCATGGATACCTCCCCAGACCTGACGTTTTTAGAGGCATCAGTAATGCAAAGTGGATTAACACGGGGCAAGCCCTAGGAAGTGATCACTATATCCTTTCCACGACGTTTAGCGCTGCGACGCATAAAGACAAAGTGAGGGGGCATAGAATTACAAATAGGGACAGATTTAGGAAAAACAGAGCAGACACTGTAAACGGGAAAATTAATGACCTGGATGCATGGGTACAGGCGGTCAAAAAGGATGTAAATAATACCACGTTAGAAGTGCCAGTCGAGCAGGAGGAGTTTACCGCTGACTCGAGACTATTACACATGTGGGAAGCGCACGCGAGTCTCTTGAGAAGGTGGAAGAAGCAAAAACATAATGGCGTCCTTCGCAGAAGGACTGCCAAGTTAGAACGTAAAATCGAAAATTATACAATTGAGTTGCAAGCCAAGCAGTGGGGCCAGATTTGTGATCGCATGAATGAACAGTTTGGATGCAAAAAGACATGGCAGCTGTTAAGGCATCTTTTGGATTCGGCAGCCACAAAATTGGCGCAATGGAGGCAAATGACTCGATTAATGCATCAATATGAAGGCACAATTGGAGAGTTTATACAAGAACTCCGGAATCGGTACATAACTGATGGAGTAGACGGTTGCTTACCACACTACTCGGGGGTGGAAAACTCAGACCTAGATGAAGAGTTCACAATTGCGGAGGTGGAGTTTGCCATGGGGCAGCTGCGTACTACGTCTGCCGCAGGTCCGGATGGAGTGACTAATAAAATGGTGAGAAACCTAGATTTCAAATCGGTCGGGGCGATCACTGACTTGATAAATGAGTATTGGGTTGCCGGGGAGATCCCAGCACAATGGAAGAATGCTAGATTATATTTATTCTGAAGCCAGGCAAGAAACTCTGCTTGGAAAACCTGCGCCCCATATCACTGACATCATGCGTAAGCAAATTGATGGAGCACGTGGTTCTCAACAGGCTTCAGAATTATGCAGAGGACAAGGCCATCTTGCCCCCAACTATGATAGGTTTCAGGGCCAATTTGTCCACACAGGATGTCATGATACAGTTAAAACATGATGTAGTCAATCCCTGGCATGGCACGGGCACCAAAGCTGTATTGGGGCTTGACCTGAATAAAGCTTTCGACAATGTTTCGCATGAGGCAATATTGAATAACCTATCGGAAATTGGCCCAGGGGTCAGGACATTTCGCTACATCAGATCATTCTTGGAGGGCCAAACCGCAGAAATTTCAATAGGAGATGTTAAATCGGACTCATTCGCGTTGGGAGGCAAAGGGACGCCGCAGGGTTCAGTTTTGTCACCGTTCCTGTTTAACATCGCCTTAATTAAAATACCGCCGAGACTGGAGGAGATACCGGGACTCAAACACACATTTTATGCAGATGACATTACTCTGTGGGTAACCAGGGGTAGTGACGCGCATCTGGAAAAAGCACTGCAACAGGCAGTTAATATTGTCGAAGAGTTGGCAGGGGAGGCGGGACTTTCATGCTCTCAGCCAAAGTCAGAGCTCTTTGTGGTTCGGGACAAACCCAGAGGGCTACATGCAAGACACTATATTCCGCCACCGCCGTTAGAGGTAAAGGTTGGTTGGTAGGCCGGTAGCTGAAGCTCAAACGATTAGAATTCTTGGCCTATATCTGCAAACTAACAGGAAGAATAGGGTGGCCCTTGAAAACTTAAGACCACCGTCAATGCTACTGTCAGGCTAATGAGAAGAATCGCTAACCGTAAGAGCGGGGGTTAAAGAAAAAGAGCTCTGTAAGCTGGTACAGGCGTTTGTGCTCAGCAGGATTACTTCCGCGACACTTTATATGAAGTTGGATACCGCAGAAAAAAGTAAGGTCGAGGCTATGATCCGGCAAGCTTACAAGGCAGCGCTTTGGTTGCCTAACAACGCACCTACAGAAAGGCTGTTAAAACTAGGGGTACACAACACCCTGGATGAATTATGGGAGGCGCATCTGGTGATGCAGCACGCTAGGCTTTCGAAAACCAAAGCGGGCAGGATTAGATTGGAAAGGATTGGCATTGGAGCAGAGGCTCCCACTGGGGACACTAAAATTCAGGTGCGGCGAGAGTTACATAAGGCCCTGTACATAAAACCTTTGCCCAAAAATATACATCCGATTCACCATACGCAGCGCAGGCAGGCAAGAGCCAGAGCTTTACACGTTGAGTACGGCGAGTACAAAGCGGCAGTCTATACAGATGTTGCGGAATATAAGGACAAAGACGCTTTTGTGATTGTGGTGGTGGACAGGCGGAGGCGTTTGGTCGCCTCTGGATTGGTCAAAACCCACTCCTCGGAAACTGCAGAGGAAGCGGCAATAGCGCTAGCTATAACTAATTCGCAGTCTGATTTGATTTTCAGTGATTCAAAGACAGCCATCCGAAATCTGGCGAGGGGCAGAATATCGGTGACCGCCGAACGATTTCTGCATGGGGCCACGGGACGAGAAATGAGAGAAATGGAAATTGCCTGGGTACCAGCACACTCTGGGAACCCTGGGAACGAGGTGGCTCACCTGAATGCTCGAGGTTTCGTCAGCCGGGTAGGTGAGCCGCCAGTTCCGGGGAGGTCCGCGAGAGATGGGCTGGTGTCCTTTCATGACATAACGAATCATTATAAACTAGAGCGGAGGTTTTATCCGCCCCCGCACAAGCGGTTGACTTAGGCGCAGGAATGCGTCTGGAGTAAACTGCAGACGCGATCTTTTCCCAACCCTTACGTATTGAACAAAATGTACCAGGAGGAGATTAAGCCGCAATGCAAATGGTGTCAGGCTGTGGCAACATATGATCACATACTTTGGGAATGTAGCATAGTGCCGCCGCCGGTGGATATTATGCGTGATCCCTCTCTTGAGCACTGGGAGGCCGTGATGACCAGCTCAGGCCCAGTCATCCAGTTAAGGGTCGTGGAGTGGGCCACACAGGTCGCCGCCAACCTTGGGTTGATGGCCATCTAACACGGAATCATCCTCAGTTGCTTTCTGACGAAATAAAGTTTTTCCATCCATCCATAGGCGACTTTGAGCATACCTATCCATCTATCTATATATCTAGCCACCTACGACTTTTAGCTCTCCTATCCGTTTCGATAATGGTATCGGTACCAAACTCGGCATGGCATAACATGCATGAAGAACATATTTGACTAGTCATAACATGAAAATCATGACAATTATGTCATGAATGTCATTGTTTACATTTCATGGACATGCAGCTCTTGCGGTGGTTTCGTTCACAAGCATGTTGCAAAACTGCTATGGTATGATATAACTGCATGGCGAACATAAGCGACAGACCCTAACATGAAAACAATGACATGCGTGTCATGTAACAACATGACTAGATGACACGCTCATGATGCGCTTGCGGCCGTTTCGATAGCGTCAGATATACCTAATTTGGTTGTGGGGTACTTGAATGAATGACGAAGGTATGTGACTGGTACAAACATGATGATAATGAGATGCCGTGTCATGTAATAACATGACTACATGCCACGCTCATGACGCGCTGGCGGCCCTTCCACTAGTTTCGCTTATGCCAAATCATGTATTACGGGACATGAATGGATGACCAAGGTATGATACTGGTGCAAACATGATAAACATGAGATGCGTGTCACGCGACAACATGACTACATGCTACGCTCACTAAGCACTCGCGGCCGTTTCGCTAGCTTCACATGTACTGAACTCGGTATTACATGACGCGAACATACGATATAAGTGAATAATTTATCCAAACGTGATAATCACGACATACGCGCATGTAACAACATGACTACATGCCACGTTCATGATGCGCTTGCGGCCGTTTCGCTAGCTTCACATATGCCAAATGTGGTATTACGTGACGTCAATGGATGACAAAGGGATGTCAATGACGCAAACATGATAATCATGAGGTGCGTGTCGCATGAGAACATAACTACATGCCACAGTTAAGGCACCAATACATTTCGACGTGACGCGATGTGCGTGCTCGCCGGCGTTCATTTCATTGCGTCATGCACGCCAGCGTTGCCACGCCAGGCGCCGGTCCTGCCATATACTCGCAGGCGCGTGCTGTGATGCATTGCTTTGACGCATGCGCGTTTCAGCGCGTCCAGCGTCCCTTCGTCACGAAAAGAGGAAGACGCAGTGTGGTCTGAGTCCCGTAATACCGAATTTGATATAAGTGAAGCTAGCGAAACGGCCGCCAGCGCATCTTGAGCGTGGCATGTAGTCATGTTGTTACATGAAACGCATCTCATGGTTATCATTTTTGGATGTGTCATTTACCTATGTCTTCCGTACACGTCGCGTAATACCGAGATCGGTGCATGTGAAGCTAGCGAAACGGCCACGAGCGCATTATGAGCGTAGCATGTAGTCATGTTGTTACATGACACGCCTCACATGTTTATCATCTTTGCACCAGTATCATACCTTCGTCATCCATTCATGTCCCGTAATACAAAACTTGGCATAAGTGAAGCTGCCCCGCCGCGGTGGTCTAGTGGCTAAGGTACTCGGCTGCTGACCCGCAGGGCGCGGGTTCGAATCCCGGCTGCGGCGGCTGCATTTCCGATGGAGGCGGAAATGTTGTAGGCCCGTGTACTCAGATTTGGGTGCACGTTAAAGAACCCCAGGTGGTCAAAATTTCCGGAGCCCTCCACTACGGCGTCTCTCATAATCAAATGGTGGTTTTGGGACGTTAAACCCCACAAATCAATCAATCATAAGTGAAGCTAGCAAAACGGCCGCCAGCGCATCATGAGCGTGGCATGTAGTCAGGTTGTTGCTTGACACGGCATCGCATGATTATCATGCTTGCACCAGTCGCATACCTTCGTCATTCATTCAAGTACCTTACTCGCAAATTTTGTACAGGTGACGCTAGCGAAACGGCCTCGAGCGCACCATGAGCATCGCATGTAGTCTTGTTGTTACATGACACACATGTCATGATTTTCATGTTAGGGTCTGTCACTTGTGTTCGCCATGCAATCATGCCATACCATACCAGTTCTGCAACATGCCATGTGAACGAAACCACCGCAAGAGCTGCAGGACCATTAAATGTAAATAATGACATTCAAGACCTACATGTCACGATTTTCAAGTTAGGACTAATGAAATATGTTGTTCATACCGCCATGTTATGCCATACCAAGTTTGGTGTCGATACCATTATCTAAACGGCTAGGAGAGCTAAAAGTCGTAGGCGGATAGATAGATAGATAGATAGATAGATAGATAGATAGATAGATAGATAGATAGATAGATAGATCACGTAATTCATGTTGCCAAGCTCGCATCAGGGGAGACGGCGTTTCAGCGCGCAAGGCGATGCGTAACTTCGCTGCAGTATCGGCCAGCTCCTCAGAAACGCGACGACGAAGGGAACGCCCTTCAACTGAGCAGTGCAGGCGCCACTGGGTTTTAAGCGCGTCCCAATCAATTGAATCAGACGCATGAGTGGCACGCGTATTGCTCGGGACAAATTTGACCGAGAGCACGCGTCCTGGTGGACGCGAACATAGAGACGCCATGGTTTCTCCAAAAAAGAAAATAGAATTTTAGATGCGGAAGCATCTTATACTCGCGCCTTGTAGTGCGCCGTCCGCGCCGTCCGCACCGCTTCTCGAACATTCGACAGCTGAGGCGCGCGCATGCGCCGTCGCCCACCATCTGTGCCGCGCGCGCTTCTCCTTCGAGAACATTCGACAGCTGACAGCGCATGCGCCGTCGCGCCGTCGCCATCTGTGCCGCGCGCGCGCTTCTCCTTCGAGAACATTCGACAGGTGACAGCGCATGCGCCGTCGCGCTGTATATATACTCAAGGTCGGCGCTCGCTCGCTCAGTTGCCGCTCGTCCGTTGGTTTGTACGGCGCGTCGACGTCCGAAGTCGCCGTGAAATGAATGCCAACGAATCCACAAACAGAATGATCGACGTCCCTTCGACCAGCGCCGGCCAAACTGTTGGCGGAACCGCTTCCGCATCCTCCTCAGTGTTCCCCCGAGGGAAGCTGCGGGCAATTTTTTTAGTTCTAAGAGAATCGGACGATGGTCAGAGATGTACACAGGCGAAGGTGGGATGGGCGGGACACGTAAGTCGGAGACAAACGTCTCTAAAGCATGTGGAATATAAGCCCGGTCGAGTCTGCTGGAGGCGTGCCCGCGGCACCATGTCCAAAGAAAAGTATTCCCGTGCATGAAATTATGCACATCCAGCAATGAAAATAGCTGGACAAGGCGTTGCAGCTCACGTGAATTCCAAGCAGACCGACCCCAGCCAGGAGCTTGTACATTGCAGCGCGTATTTAGCACACAATTAAAGTCTCCCATCATAATTATATGACGACCATCTTGGAAAAAAAACATCCAAATTTCGAAAAAAATCATTAGACTGTCCAGTTTGCGCAGGCGCATAGACACATACTATCCTCATTCGAAAAGAAAAATCTAGAGCAATAATTCTACCGACGCCGTCATAAACAACATGGTGACCCATCAATAAAGCCCGTATAAATATAATGATGCCTACTCCCTTAAAACGAGTTGTAGCGAAAGAAAAATAGCAATCCAAGTTAAACTTTTGTTTAAAAGCCCTAACGTCGGACAGTGAACAGAAATTAGTTTTCTGCAGGCATAAAACATCACAATTTGCAGCACGGGCTACACTAATCACCTCGGCCTGCTTTACCGGACTATGAAAACCTTTTACGTTGAAGGAAATAATATTCAATGCGGTAGCCATCGTATACAATAAAGACAAATTTGGATACTAGACTCACAGCTCTCACAGACGCGGAGCGGGTGCCCCGCAAGCAGCTCCATCACTTCTTACGACAGGCGACCCACCGGAATCGTGGGGCTTCCCGGACTGCATCGAAGTTCGCAGGGGACTTCTGTCTCTGCTGGGGGCCTCTGAGTCGCTGCTGGATATTCGGTGGCGCTTGGTGCCGAGGCTCTTGAGTGAAGATGGCACGAATTCGTCAAAACTGTCCCGACTGATCTCGCTAGGGGTGCTGTCGGTGTCTATCTGCAGGACCATGTCACTCCTAGTACTGCTAGAGTCCTCGTTGATGGAAACCTCGTCACCTTGGGACAAAGTCTCTTTAATGATAGAAGGACTAACAGAGGACTTGGCAGCCATGAGGTGAGCAACAGATATCACGTCAGCATCTGCGACTCGTTCGCCGAGTGGCGCCTCCTCTGGTGAGGGCTCGGACCTGTGGTTCTGTGGGAACCAGCACTGGTCGCGGGGCGCTAGATAGATCATCCGCACCTTGAGGGGCTGCCTGGTCGGGGCTGGCTGGAGACGCTGTGGGCGTTTGGTGTGGCGTCTGGTGTGGCGTTGTGATGCACCCAGCTTCGTCCTGGCAAATATCCGGACCTGGCGTCAATGATACAACGTCCTTATTCTTGCCTGATTGAAGAGGCGGGTAATCATTGGAGGCCGCCTCGGAATACGACGGCCTGATGGTGCAGGCGACGGTGGCATGCGGGCATCACAATGGCGACACGGCAGCGAGCAGTCCTTCCCGTCGTGGCCATAAACGCCGCACCTTCCACAAAACGGAGCTGTGCAGTCCATGCGGAAGTGCCCACTGTCTCCAGAGGGGACGCGGGCGCTTCGCGAAGTGATCGGACGCGACGCTCATCGGCTCCGTCGATTTTCGGCTGGAACCGTGCTCTTTTCAATGTGGCTGCTCTAAAACTTGTGCGACTGCATCTGCCAAGTCAGCAAGATTCTGGAGACACCGATCTTACCCAGGTACACCCAATTTTCGGCCACTTCGAGCAACTTTGCATCACAACGTAGCGAACGAGCTAAGCCTCACGGCGGCGGCTCCGCCGCTGCTGGATGCGGAGACGCCGCTCGGTCAACTCCTCAACATGGCGCTGCCTGAACAACGTGGCTACGACCCTACGACTCTGTCGTGGTCTTACATCCCGACAAATCCATCAGACGACGGCCCATCCACCATTTCGGCGGAGCAAGCTGACATATTTCAACTCGTCGAGGGTCGGCGTCGCCGCCGAAGAAACGCGGAAGGAGCGTCTGCACTGAAAACTCCTCTCAACAATTCAGCCATTGGAGACGCTCGCGCTCCATCTCCTAAAGCTCCACAAAAGACTTCACCAGTCTCCAAGTGGATGCCGAAACCAACGGTCAGGATGAATCCTGGCGACTACGTGATCGTGCTCAAGCCACGCATCACAGTAGCCCTCAAGGCAGCGTTTCAACAAGGTGAGCTCGGCGCTGCCATTTCCCAACTCATCGGAAGGCAGCACATGAATGAAATCCCCATTTCTCCCAATTGGGAGCAAAACATCATCATCTGTGGCACGCAGAATAACGAGGTGGTTCAGAAACTGCTGTCGGACTTTCAAATCAACACCAGCAAAGGACCGCTGCCGCTTCGCGGTCACCTCAAGCTCACCGGTGATGTGTGTCGCGGCGTGATTTCTGTGCACAACCTCGAAACCAGTGCGTCTCTGAAACATAGTGTGCAGTGGCGTGGCGGTGAACTTGTCTATGCGCGCAAGCTGGGGAACTCCAACGTAGCTGTGTTGACTTTCGCGGGAAGGAACGTTCCGCGTTTCGTCCACTATAACGCAGAACTGACTCCCCTAAGGGAGTACAAGAAGACAGTGCCAGCGTGCTACCGCTGTGGTGCACTGGGGCACCGGGCGGATATCTGTCCCAACCCGGTCACCGAAAGATGCAGCCTTTGTGGCCAAAACGTGGGCGCTGGTCCTGAGGGGATGGCCCCCCACGAATGCAACCCAACGTGCATAGTTTGCGGGGGTCCGCTCCTCACCAGCTCCCGCGAATGCACTGAAAAATTCATCAGGCTTCAGCAACCAGGGTCCAGGACATCGAGGACCCCAACAAAACCAAAGTGCCGGTCAACTGGCAAAGCGCCAATTCCTGGCAAAGCAGCAACGGCAACGCTACCACCTGGCGCGGCGGAATCTCCAGCTTTCGGCGCTCCATCTGGCAACGCTGCACGCAACCAACCCAAGGTAGGCAGTTGGGTGGAGGTCGCCTCCTCTCCCTCCTCTCTCTCCTCTCCACCTTCTTCTGCCACAAGCACTACCGAGACACAAAAACTCAGGCATGAGCTCGCCCTTTTGCGATCTCAGAATGAAAAACTAGCCAGCGAATTTGACTCGCTCAGAACCAATCTCACTACCCAGCCCTCGTTGAACGACGAAGAGGAAAATATAACAGACAGGGAGATTCCTACTACTGTAGAGAGTCGCGTCGCGGCCCTGGAGACCCAGGTGAATGCAATAGAAACACAATTGGCCGACCTCCCCAAAATTATCCACGACACCATCGCGCGTCATATGGAGACTGTCATCGCACAGGTGACACAAACAGTAACTCACATTATCCAAAAGTGGATACAAGACAATCCACGCGTCCTCAAGCGCGTAGGGCCAATTACGGACGTTAATCGCCCCTCAAAATTTAACAGAGTGACTCCAGATGAGTCGGACTTTTCTGAAGACTCCAGTACGTCAGCACAGGGTGCTAGTGAACTGAGTAATCTTAACACAACCCCACCCTCTATCTCCGAACATGGCCTCCAACCCTAGGTCGCGAGCCAAAGCAACTCAGCCGTTGTTACTAACACAGTGGAACTGCAGAGGTCTCAAGAACCACAAGAAGCGGGCTCATTTCCACCTCTATCTTGAGACCTTTGAGTTCGTCGTTGCCGTGGTTGCCCTTCAGGAACCCGGCACGGACGTCAAACTCACAAATTACACTACATTTCAACACAACCCGGAGACATGTATACTTGTTCACAAGCAATATACCGCCCAGGAAGTCACACTCCCCACAACACCGCCTTTCCCATACACGATGGTGTCGGTGCTGCCTATAAGGCGATCTGACCCACCTGTTCATATTTTAAACATTTACTGTTCCCCAAAGCTTAAGAACGTCACGTTCAGCGCAACTTTCACACAAGCTATGCAGGTGGCAGGATGGGACCCCCTCCTGATCGTCGGCGACTTCAATGCCCCAAGCAGGTTATGGGGTTACCCACGAGAGGACACGCGTGGAAGGAAGCTTGCGGAACTTCTTTCTACACTTGGACTCACCCTCCACACTGATCCCGCCAGCCCAACACGTGTAGGCAACTCTGTTCAACGAGATACTTGCCCGGACCTCACAATTACACGCAACATACGCCATGCCGACTGGCTGAACACACAGGACACTCTCGGCAGTGATCATTGTGTATTAAACACAACCGTGTACATGCGTCCCTTAAAACGCCCACTTACACAAGCTCATATCCCAGACTGGACAACTTTCCGCACCACTCTACCTATTGTAGACCCTCTCCAGTCGGGATACGACACCTGGTCTAAATCACTGACGTCTACACTGAAACAACAAGAACAGCTGATACAGCTCACGGAAACTCAAACGGACGTGGACAACCACCTCCTCCATCTTTGGCAGGCCCGCCGCAGCCTCACCAAACGATGGAAAAAACAGAAACATAACAGACGCCTCAAAAAACGCATCCTAGAACTCACGGAGCAAGCTGCGGAATATGCTGCTCAGCTAGCCGACACTAACTGGGTGGACAGGTGCAACACGGCTGCACGCCAGATGTCAGGTCGCAACACGTGGCGCCTGTTTCGCGCTCTCATCGATCCAACACAAACACGCACGGAAACTCAACGTCACTTACATAAGGTCATGCACAACTTTACAGGAACGACAACACAGCTGGCAAACACGCTCAGGGACCGATACCTGTGCACCACCAAGGACCCCCGGACGGCCGCATACTCCTACGCAGGCAAAAAGAACACGCAGTTGGACACCCCGTTCCAGCTCCACGACCTCCAGGCGACCTTACGCAAAATGAAGCGTGGCACTGCACCAGGGCGTGACCAGGTTACGGTCAAACTGTTGGCCAATCTTCCCGACGCAGCCTATGCCACGCTCCTCAAATACATCAATAGCATTTGGGACGGAGAAACTCGTCTCCCTCTTGAATGAAAATCAGCTCTCGTGACCTTCATCCCGAAGGCAGGTAAACCTATTGACGTGGAGAACCTTCGCCCCATCTCCCTCACGTCTTGTGTCGGCAAGCTGATGGAAACGATGGTGCGCGACAGACTCTCCGAGTTTTTAGAAACACAGCACGCTTTTGCGGACACCATGTTTAGATTCCGCCCTCAGAAGTCAGCCCAGGATATACTTCTACAGCTCCACCATGACATATTAGATCCTGTTGAATGCCCCCACAATGACAAGGTAGTCCTGGCCTTGGATCTTAAAGGGGCATTCGACAACGTGAAGCATGAGGTAATCCTTGACCACCTCAGTCAGACCAACTGTGGTTATAAAACATTCAATTATGTTAGACAGTTTCTTACAGACCGTCAAGCCTACATACGCATACAAGATGAGGAACATGGGCCTTACGTCATCGGCTCGAGGGGAACTCCTCAAGGCGCGCTCCTCTCTCCCCTCCTATTTAATATAGCCATGCTTCATCTTCCCCCCAAATTGGCTTCTTTACCAGGGATACATCACGCTCTTTACGCGGATGATATCACGATCTGGGCCACGCAAGGTAACCTGGGTCACATGGAGTCATGCCTGCAAGCAGAAGCGACTGTAGTCGACGACTACGCAACCTACTGCGGACTCCAGTGTGCCCCGGCTAAGTCATAATTTGTGCACGTACGTCCCTCCCCTCAGGACACAACTCAGCTCCATATCAGTCTTCCCTCGGGACCAATCCGTGAGGCCAAGGAGATCCGCGTCCTTGGCCTCTTCATACACCACCAACGCAAGGCCGACACCACAATAGCCAAACTTCGCACGGTGGGAGACCAGGTGGGCCGTATGGTCCGCCGGGTCTCCAACAAGCGGGGCGGATTACGAAGCAGGGATGCAATGCGGCTTGCCCATGCTTTCGTAACGAGTAGAATACTCTACTCGACTCCCTACTTGCACCTACGCAAACACGAGGATGATCAACTCGAGGTCATCCACCGTAAAGTTATCAAGCGGGCTCTCGACCTCCCTATCAACACGTCCAACCAGAGACTTCTGGCCCTAGGCGTGGTGAATACCTACCGGGAACTTCGAGAAGCCCACCTCGTTAACCAATACACGCGCCTTGCACAGACCCATTCTGGTCGCCGCCTCTTGGACCGAATACACATCAAACACGATTACTATATTGAGGAAAGGGTGAGAGTGCCAGAACCTTGGAGACGCGCCCTCCGGGTCCGACCCCTTCCCCGCAACATGTCCAAAGAAAACCACAGTGGTCGCCGCCAGGCGCGCGCGGAAGCGTTGCGACGACACTTTGGTCAAGAGGAACACGTGTGCTACGTGGACGTTACCGGCCCGCACCATGGGGGGTGGTATACTGCCGCAGTCATACACAACGCAAACACCGTAAACGGGCTCACTTTCAAAGCCTACAGCGCAACACACGCGGAGGAGATTGCCATCACTCTGGCTCTCACCTATACCTCTTCTAAACATATCATCACCGACTCACGAGGGGCCTGTCGGAACTATCAGCTAGGGTGGGCTTCACCGCTTGCTCAGCGCATACTGGAACCTAGCTGCCGATACGTTAATCCAACTCCGCGAAATCTGGTTTGGGCACCCGGTCACCAAGGACTCAGGGGTAACGAACAGGCCGATCAGGCCGCCCGCGCACTCTCTTCCCGGGCTATCTCCCTGTCTTTGGAAGCCTACTCGCAATCAGACAATTCGGCCCTTTCATTCAAAGATATTACCAATTACTACAAGGAGGAGCACCGGCGTTATCCAGACCCTTGTAAGGGACTGCATCGCGCTGACGAGCGCCTCCTTTTAAAACTGTTTACCAATACTGTACTGTGTCCGGCGGTGCTAAAACATTTCAATTCATCCTTTGATGGCACGTGCCAGTTCTGTGGTGAGGTGGCTGACACCTTTCACATCGTCTGGGCGTGCCAGTCTAATCCATCTATCCCCCCCAACCCCAATCCCACGAGAGAGGACTGGGAGGCGGCCCTGCTCGGCTGTCAAGACCTGAAGGCCCAAGAGGCTCTGGTTCAACGGGCGCGGGCGGCGTTGCTTGCCAATGGAGCCCCGGAATAGGGGTTCCACCTGGTGCTTTGAGGGTAGGAGGCCAATAAGGCCCCAACCCAATCACCTCTCTGTAACCATTTAATGGTTATTAAATGTTTTCACCACCACCCACTGTCTCCACATCGACGGCACACTCGCTGGATGCCTTTATAGTCACAGGTTACTCGATGGCCCGCGACCTTGAGGTAGTTGGGCACCGGTGACGAAGCCTTCATTTCCATGCGGGCGTATCGCGTCCCAGTGGTCACGGTTGGGCGCGATCCCATGAGTCCTCTGGTGATGTGCAGCACCTTCCCGTAGGGAGAGAGTGCTTGTGCGAGGACTTCGCTGGGTACGCGGCACGGCAGGAACAGGACGGTCACTTGGGTCACTTGAGGTCCCAGGGGTACGATGGCGACACGCTCGCCTTGGATGATAAGGTGCGACGCGTCTACGATTTGGGCCATTGCGGCCTCACTGTTGACGGTAACTTGGTAGTTCCGGCCTCCAAAGTGCTGAACGCAGTACCCTTCTTCGATTCCTACTATTGAAGACGTCGCGTCAACGACGTCTTCGGGACTAGTCCCCTCGGGGACGACTACGTCGAAGGCTAGCGCCTTCTTCGGGGGCTGGCTTGCCATTACGGGCGTCCGCCAGCAAACATCAGCAGTTAATGAGAATTTCTTCTTCGTGACTCTGATGACTCTGAAGAATTGCATGATAATAATTCAGTGCACGGGCTCTCAGCTCTCCCATAGTAGAGTACTAAGTACTCTAAATCGTCTACCACTTTTTCTAAACATTCACTCGACTTCCTCTCAGGTTTCGCTATAAGGAGCTTCACCCTCGTTGTCGTCGTTAGCGTCTCAGGGCGTCCTGAGACGTTAGCTCAGGGCGCCCTCAGGGCGCCCTTAGCTCAGGGCGCCCTGAGTCTCAGGGCGTCCTGAGACGTCCCTGGCGGACGCCCTGAGACGCTAACGACGACAACGAGGGTGAAGCTCCTTATAGCGAAACCTGAGAGGAAGTCGAGTGAATGTTTAGAAAAAGTGGTAGACGATTTAGAGTACTTAGTACTCTACTATGGGAGAGCTGAGAGCCCGTGCACTGAATTATTATCATGCAATTCTTCAGAGTCATCAGAGTCACGAAGAAGAAATTCTCATTAACTGCTGATGTTATTCCACCACATCAGCAGCGCAAAGTGACACATTATACTTTCTGAATTTTTTTGGCTAATTATCATTTTGACAACACTGAGTACAAACTGATTTATTGACATTTTACGCGAAGCATAAAACTTCGTTTCAATCACATCAAATTATGAAAAATATTGCCCTATTGCCCCTTCATAATGGGGCTCTTTTCTAAACAAAGACACTTCATATGTACAGAGTCGGTTCGTATAAGTGCCGGATGCATTGGAGGCGTACATTGCTGATTGGTCAGACTCCAGCCGGAATGAAAAGAGTTTCATACAATAATACCTAGAGAGGAATCTGGCGCTGCGATCGTGTACCCTCATGAGAATTATGGGAAGTACAGGATTGGATCGCGTTAGCCAGTGAACTGTCTACGGATCTTTTTTTTTGCAGTTTCAGTTTCGTTTTTTGCGTAAAGTGGGTAGTGGGGTGGGTGCAAAGACCTGAAACTGTGCCTTTGCTGTTCACAGAAGCTGAAAACTGCTCGGCCTCTCAATTTACTGCAACGCTGGAGCTGTATAAGTCGTGTTTGATAGTTTAGGCGAAGCGTCGTCCACTTACCGCTGCGCATAGATGTAGCGTCCCATGCCAGTGCATGATATTACTTGGAGTTCACGTTTGTTGTTAGTGCGTCTTGCCAAAACTTGATGAAATCAACTGCAAAATGACGGCGACGCGAAGTAGACGCACCCCCACGCTCTTCTGACTCGACTTCTGGCGAACAAAGCGAGAGGTGCGTTGGGGGCAGATCACTTGAACAGACACACCTGGCATCGCAGCAGACAAAACGTTAAGTATTCCTTACTTAATACTATGCTGTTATTTCTATAAATAGATATTGCGTGCTTTTGAGGACAAACCAAGAATGTTTGTTTTCAAATGTTGTAAGGAATAGTTCATTCCATTTGATGCCGAATACGGAATGCAATGGCACAGCAATGCATACACTGGTGGTTGAATTTGTCGAGGTTTCACTTCTACCGCCTATAGTTACAAGAACCGTTTGCAATCAAGTTTGCGTAAAAAAATGAAGCAAGTTTCAATTTAATATAATTTCATATTACTTTGTGTCACACTCTGAAAAGAAGCATCGCGAATCTCAAGTACGTGATCCATCCGAAGCAGATCCGAAGCCTGTATTTCCCATCATTCCCATAGAGTTTCCTTATATACACTCGAGGGAACTCTGGCGCTAGTGTCTAAGGGAGCTGCAACGCACGGCGTTTCAGAAAACATGGGAATGATGGGTAGTGCACACATTTGTCTAATCTTCGTACTTCTGGCCTGCTTTTGGCTCCGTATGTGTTCGTGTGGCTTGAAGCTGTTTTCTCGCGAATCGCGATACAAAAATCGCCAAATGTTCAGCGATTGCGCTTCACAACTCTATTTTTTTCAACTTACCTTTCCAAATTGGGTCACGAAGTTAGAAAGGGTTGAATCTTTCATTCGAAACAGAACCGAAACACACCAATAAACGAAGCCGCAAGTACGATTCGCCGCCCGCAAGTACGAAGACTAGGCTAATGTGTGTACTACAGTCACGGAGGAAGGAAAGGTAGGAGAGGCCCTGACGCCACTCGTTCTGAAGCCGGGATGAAGCCGGAAGTCGGCCATATTGACTAGGCAAATTCTCCTCGCTTGTTTACATCCTAATGTAAAGCAGAAGGCACGACTCTCTCTCCGGCTCGGAAAGCACGTGGGCTGCGCAGCGCGTGTGTCGTGACGATCCGAAACTAATGGAACGGAGCTCATCACTCTGAGCCTGCTGGACACCTCCAGCGAAATCGCTTCGTCCGAGCATTAACAGCGAGTAACAGCTCACCGACAGCGAAGCAAGTACAAAAGAACACGCGCTAGATGAACTGACAACGGCAAGTGCTTTCACGTCATTAATTCAGCAACTGTACAGACAACACGATCAGTCGTGCGCCTTCTACGGTTGCATTCCGCCACGCGGCCGAAGCAGCGTCCTGCCATGTGTCGTATTCCGCGTGAAACTCACCGGCGTCAGCATTCTGCGACCGTGGTGACTTTGAGCACGGTGCTAGTGACAGTTGAACGCGGTTGCTGTTACGTTGAGATTAGATGCAATGCTGGTGGAGAGTGTACCAAGCGGAACAGAAAAGGTGTTTTAATACGCACATGCAAATTGTTACTGTACACACACAATACGAAACTACGTATGTGCACATGGTCCTCATGGCGTCTTGCTGGGCTCAACAGCGTCGTCCGTTGTCACAAGCAGGAGCACTGCTCAACCGTCACTGACCTGCAAGGCGTTCGTCGTCGTTCAGCTTCGTCGTGGTGCCCAACGCAATTTCGCTGAACACTAACTGCTTCATCCTCGTCATCCGCAGCACGATACATGGATATGCACTCGTTCTCTGCATTGGTGAAACCCCGTGATGGACAAAGAGATTTGTAAACGTTGCTAAGAGTAGAGTAACTGCCAGGAGAACACTGCCTAATCAATAACGCGGCGCAGAGCACGGATATTGTCCGCCACGGCTCAGCGCGAGACCTGGGGAGGCACACATGCCTCCGCCAGCCTCGGCCGCTCACTGCTAGACCAACTCCACTGCGCAACACGTAACCATAGCAACGCCGCCATTGTGCCTAGTGAATATGGCCGCCATGATGTCATTTCCGCCACACTTTTCACGCCCCGCGCCGGCTCGGCATGCCCTCTCGTACCTTTCCTTCCTCCGTGACTACAGTACTACCCATCATTCCCATGGTTGCTGAACGATCGCAGCGCCAGAGTCCCCTCTAGTTAATTTTAGGAAACTCTATGATCATTCCCATGCGGGTACAAGCGCCGCTGAAAGAGCCCGCGTAGACACTAGCGCCAGATTCCACTCTATGTATTATTGTATGAAACTCTATGAGAAAAACGCACGAAAACTTATCCGCACATTCCAAGGTGATAATTGAACTTATCGATCCGGCACACCTGAAAGATAATTCTTAAGGCTTTGGTTTTCTTCTTTATGATAGTCAATCGACGGTCAAGTCACGCGAACCTTTCAATACCATCTTTCGTTTGCGCCGTTATGCGGCCTTGAAAGTGTAAGTCGGCGTTTGTAGTGTCTTGAAGATTTCGGTACACGTTAAAAGGCCAGTCAACAAGCTCCGACTTTTTTCACACACCCCAAACAAGCTCGTGCATCTTTCATATGCCTGACCAACCTCCTTCAACGCGCAGTGACGTCAACTCGGTGGTCGGCGACGGGACACAGCACGCAGCTCGTCGATTGGTCTAAACAAGGTCTCAAGAAAGAGTTACGAAGCCAACGTCACCGATCGCTGAGTTGACGTCACTGCGCGTTGAAGTAGATCGGTCAGGCGTATTAGGAATGCGCGAGCTTGTTCGAGGAGTGTAAAAAAAAAAGTCGGAGCCTGTTGACTGGCCCTGGTGTTCGAAATTCCCGGACAAAAGAATGAAGAAATTTAATTGATTATGATGGCACAAAGACGCCGACTGTTTAACATAGCCGTGGATTTTTCTTCTTTTTCCTACCAACCATGGACGCAAAGTGTGCTTGCTCAGAACACACGTTTTGAATTCGAGGCATTTCTTTCCGTACGGCATTCACTTATAGCGCCTGCCTGCCTGCCTGCCCGCCCATGCCACACTCATGAAGCGCTCGCGGCCGTTCCACTAGCGTCACATACCAAATTTGGTATTACGGTACGTGAATGGATGACGAAGGTGCAACATGGAACTGGTGCAAACATGATAAACCTGAGATACCTGTCATGTAACAACATGACTACATGCTACGCTCATGATGCGCTGGTGGCCGTTTCGCTAGCTTTACTTATACCGAATTTGATATTACGGGACGTGAAGGGATGACGAAGGTATGATACCAGTGCAGACATAATTAACATGAGATGCGTGTCATGTAACAACATGACTACATGCTACGCTCATGATGCGCTTGCGGCCGTTTCGCTAGCTTCACATGCACCGAACTCGGTATTACGTGACGCGAATGGACGACATAGGTAAGCGACACATCCAAACATGATAATCGTGACTTGCATGGCGTGTAACAACATGACTAGATGCCGTACTCATGATACGCTCGTGGCCATTTCCCTAGGTTCACCTATGACAAAGTTTGTATTACGTGACGTAAATGGATGACGAAGGTATGTGACATGGTGCAAACATGATAATCAGGAAATGTGTGTCATGTGAGAACATGACTACATACCACAGTCTGAGCACCAATACATTGCGACGTGACGAGGTCAGGAGTCACTCGCTGGATTCCGTGCCGACCGGTTGTGCGCCCGCGCGTTCCGCGCGCTCGCGACCTTCGGCGTCATCGTAGCTCTGGCCGACTGGGCTGGCCCTACGTCACCTCCTGTCGCCGACGGTCTTCGGTGACAGCGCAGCTCTGACCTACTGGACCTGCTCTACGCCATCTACAGACGCCGACATCTCTCGCAAGTGTACCCCGTCCTCGGACTCCAGTGACCGTGTTTCCATGTTTCCTGTCTCTCCCATCCCCTCAGTTGGTGCTTTTTCTAGCTCTTTTCTACACCCCTACTTCTACCCTATTTATTCCTCCTCACCCCCATTCCTTGTGAGCTCTGTGGCGGTGTCGCTCATTGAAGCAGACAATAACGGGGGTCATTTTTCTCTTCCTTTCTCTTTCTTAAGAACCACTCACGTGACGAGGTCCGCATGCTCGCCGGCGTTCATTTTGTCGCGTCACACCGGCGTTACCACGCCGGGCGCCGGTCTTGTCGTATACTCGCAGGCGCCCACCGCGCTGCGTAGCCTTGACGCATGCGCGTTTCAGCGCGTACGGCGTCCTTTCGTCACGAAAAGAGGGAGACGCAGTGTTGTCTGGGTAACGCATCGGCGCGAAATGCAGCATGTCGCATTTCACGCTGGTTTGCCGTTGGGCCGCGTCGACGGACGCTGTTCGCGCCGGTCGCACCTGGCGTCAGACTATAGGGCACGGTGTAAGAGGTTTACACCGTGCTATAGGGTAATCGCGTTTTGCTAACGTAGCGTCACTGTGCCCAGCGTGCGCCCGGGTGAGCGTTATGTAGGAGTATATTGGGCCCTTCATGATGCACTCGCGGCCGTTTTTCTAGCTCCACATGTACCAAATTTGGTGTTACGTGACGTCCATGGATGACGAAGGTACATGACTGGTGCAAACATGACAATCATGATACGCGTGTCCTGTGAATTTATTTATTCACATACTGCAGCACATTAAGGGCTATAGCAGGAGTGGGTGAAAAAAAAACAGACCCGTGAATTACAGAAGTACCACTTCCGGGAACACAGTACAATATAACACACGAACAAAATACAATATACATGGCAATTCCATTCAGTACAAAAAATAAACATCCAATGAATGGGCACTGCGGGGCGTACATATTAGCCGAACAAAGCAAGGAACTATAGGTTAGATACGACTTCCAAGAGAAGGCAGGAATTGATTTATCGATGCACTCCTAATCTCACCCGGCAGTAAATTCCATTGTTCTATCGTTCTGGGAAAAAAGCTAAATTTGAATAGATTGGTGTGTGCGTGAAAACGGGCAAGGTTTAGGGCATGATTATTTCGAGTAACGGTTGGCATAGCATACGTAAGATAGCTGTTATCGGAGAGACGGTTAACTGAGTGAACGATGGCATGCAAGAATTTGAGCGACTCGATATCGCGTCGAGTATAGAGTGAGAGTAGAGAACATGATAACATACCAGGCTTTTAGAGTGCTCGCGGGCGTCTCGCTAGCTCCACATGTACTAAATTGGTATCACGTGACGTGGATAGATGACGAAGATGAACGACACATCCAAACATGATAATCATGATACGGAAGTCATGTAGGCATAATTTACCTCCACCTCGTAACATTGCGCTGATATAAGAGTGGCATGTCAACCTTCCTCGTTCGTGCATCGCATATCATCGATTCCCACTCTACGTGGTATCTGCCAATTTTTTTCACATACCACATATTTGACTGAAACAAGAAGTTAGAATGGAAGTTAGAGGTCAACTAACAATAAAACAACAAAAATAGTACACCGTATGCACGAGACAGCAGAGTAAGCTCATTGGCCAAACGAGCTATTGACAGCTGACTTTGCTTTTTCAAAGTTTCTGTGTCATCCGTGTAATTGTGGTACGTGGAAAATATAGTTTCAGTAGTCTGCGCTTGTCCCCGCCTGCATACCGTCCGCATTCTCTGCGGCACAGAATACAACGATCATGAATATAAAACTGGCCAAATCGTCCACTTTCATAGATGGCGTGTATATCTGCTTGCAGCCCTGGAAAGCTGGTGCAAATTAGTCCATATACAAACTACGCTATATGTGCTATGAGTAGAGTAACTATAACCAATGCTATTCCTTCTCTACTTTACCCACAGTTCACTTGCATGTACTCAACAGTAAAATATTGAAAGAACAAATGTAATTAAGTTTAGGTAAGCCGTGCACACCTTAGCAAACAGTGAAGCTGGTCGGTATTAGGAGCTTGTCACCTTTCTGGCAGATGCTTTACTGCACGTCTTTCCTTGACATCGACATAGTAGAGTCGAACCACGGTGTGTCAAAGACCTTGCAAAAATGTTCGATATTCAGCTCAAGAAACTAACGAGAAAAACCTGGCTGTGGCACGCCCGTTACACGTGGGGCCCTTTCGTCGCTCGTATTCAGCTCGCGCCACGCCGAGCAAAGCGTGGTGCCAGCGCGGACTGTTTGCGTCGGTGAATGTGGCGTTGCAGTTGGCTGCTATTTGGGGCATGCGTGGCAAGGCGAGCAAGGTTTTCAGGGACGAAACACCTCAAGCCTTAGGTCGTGCGTCCCAGATGTATGTAATATTATTGGTGGTAGTAGTAGTAGTAGGTAGCCACGTCTCGTTTAGTCCTTGGAATGCCCGCTGGATGGTGGTACTTGTATATGATGAATATATGATGAAAAGATGTGAGATGGCGCTACTTGGAGTGTTCACTAGATGGACGGACGGACTGACGTACAGACCACCAGACAGACAAAACGATATGCAGACAGATGGACAGACGCGTATATAAACGGACTGACACACGGACAGACGCACGGATGGACTGACTGACGCACAGACGGACGCATAGACGGTCACACAGGCAGACAGACGCTTGGATGGACACACAGATAGGATGGATGGATGGACTAACGCGTGGATAGACATACGGATGGACGGACCACGGGTGGACGGAAGCACGCACGCTCGTACGGACTGGACAGACATACGCATAGACGCCCGAAGAACGGACGCGTGGACGGAAGGACTGATGGACGCAGTGGAAGCAAGAACGAACGAAAGGACGGACGCTTCAGCCCACTCATCATCAGTCACTGTGCACACATGCTGTGATTCTTTTTTCCCGCTGGCGGAGGTTTTATTGTGAGGTTAAAGAACTGCGTTTTGTTTTTAATGTCACAAAGAAAAAAATAGGAGCAAGAGTGGTATTGTTTTCGAACCAGCCCCGCCAGTGTCCGTCATTGGTGAACGATCATTGTCGTCCTCCAAGCTAATACGAATCACGCAGCGAGATGGGTCCTAGACCTGACCAGGAGTTGGAGCCAACCCTGACCACCTCTATCCAAATGGAGTGAGGCGAACCTGAGCCATCGCCTCCAATCGAATAGATAGCTCAACCTGGGCAACGAATACCACCGGTGGCGAACATGTGTTTGCTCCCACAGCCACCTCCCATGCCGATGAAGGGCGATTTTCGCCCTCAATCATGGCTCTGGTGATAGAGGTACAGTTTCACGCCTATAAGTACTTTTCAGTTGTCACTATTTTTAGAGGCAAAGCTCCTTAAGCCGTGGGTCGTGTGTCCGTGATGTATGTAGTAGTAGTAGTAGTAGTAGTAATAGTAGGAAGAGGAGGAGGAGGAGGTAGCCACCTCTGGTTTAGTCCTTGGAATGTCTGCTGGATGGCGGTACTTTTGTAGGATGAATATATAATGAAAAGATGCGAGATGGCGGTACCTGGAGTGTTCACTAAATGGATGGACGGATGGACAGACAGACAAGCAGACAAACGGATGGACGGACGCGTGGACAGACGGACATATAGGTGCATGGATGGACGCACGGACGGACAGAGGCACGGATGGACTGATGGACGCACCGCCTTACTAATATTCATTTGCACTGTGGATATTTTACGATTTTTTTTTGAAGTACGCGGAGACAGTGAAGCGTGCACGAAAGAACTGCAGTTCTGTCTCAAGCACTTTATTGCATATACTTTTTCTGAAGTAAATTTAGTTCCAAGTGTAGCGAGGGTCTTGCGTCTTTCTAGTACCTGTTGTCTGTCTAAAAAGGGGTGCTACTTTACCATACGATATAATGATCGGTCACCACTAGCCCTGCTCTCAACCTTATTGCATGCTTGAAAACCTCATCGTCATGGTCTCTAGATGGCAAACAAAACAAAATAACTTTGCATGATAAAAATTTCTTTATGACAGTAAAATTTAGGCTATTTACACAACAAGTAGTGACAACCCACTAATGTAAACCAACGTCCCTCGTACACATCATGTCCCCTCAACATACAGAAGATATTTACAGTTTCAATACGGCTTGCTGACCCTGACGTAGTGGCTCCGGTTCTCGGTCGAAGTCCGTTTATGTCCCTGAAGAACGAAGCTTTCTAGAAGGACGATCGTCCGATGCATCGTCGGGGCACTCGTCAGGTTCCCGTAGTATCCGATAACCACTGCGTAACGTACACGCCTCAGCTGTCTCACTCGTCCTCAAGAGCGCGGCCCACGAAGCACAGCCGCCGAACCTCTCTGCCGCTCCAGGAGCAATGTCTCGCTGGGCTGGGCTGGTAACCCTCCTGGTCGCGCCTCACAGGTCACAGTACGTTGCTGCGAAGACTGAGGCACTTTACCAGGAGCTCAGCTGATGGATGTGCAGCAAACGCCTTGCCATGACCACTGCACGTCCACGTCTCTTGCCGTTCCAAACTGCCTTTTTTCCTGTTTGTTTGTTTGTTTGTTTGCTGCCTGTAAGCATTGTCACATAACCACTCTGGGAGATCTCCCATGAAAAATTGTAGTCGCCTATATGTCTTGTCTTGTCGCCTAGACGATCTTGGCTCATACCCACCAGAAAGGATCGGCCACACTCTCTCTTACAATGTAAATTTTTGTACAATGCTTGCTGAAAGAGAGAAATCGGATAAGGACAATATAACGTTCCTTAAAAAATGGTGAAAAGGGCAAAATGATTCAATAATCCAATATATATAAAGAGATTAGCAAAAACGAAGAAGGCGGACAAAGAATTAGATTCATATGGTGGTACCACTAGCAGCGTATTCTTCCGGTTGCCTGAATGAATTTTTGTAACGCTGACAGAATAGCACTGCGGCTTGCACCGAACTGACTTGACTGGCTCGAAACAATAAAAGGGTGGATGTATTAACTGCCAATCTCAGCATACCAGTCAATCATTCAAAAATATTCGGCCAAGTGAGGTGAAACGGCGGCATGTGAAAACGAAGTGATCTATTTTTTTTTCGGTTGATCGCAAACTGCACATAGGCCAGTTAGCGAAAATCCTGATTTGTGAAGATAATAATTTAACCAAGAAACTCTACAGCGAAAGCTTGTGAGGGTCACCTCACATTGAGAGGAAAGGCATTTCGTAGTGTTCCATGTGAATTGCAAGTGCTGAAATTAATCGGATTGTATAGGAGCGATGTTTCGTTATTCTTAAGACTAACAGGCGTTTAAATCGTCAGGCAGTAATAAAAGCAAACTGAGGAGCTACTAGTACCGTCAGGAAATTTAAGGACGCTGAAGTGTGAAGTAAGCAGTATCATTTAGTGCAATTTCAGCATGCCCGGGACCCAATGAAACCGAACTTCTGATAGGCTACGCGGTACAAGAGATCTTTAGAAGAGGAGACTGCTTTGCGGACGTTAAATGCGCACAAACAGACAAGGAATCTGAAATAACAAATAGCTTCTGATTGCAGAGAACTTAGTTTTCGAAGAGCCAATGTAATTGCCGGGAATTCTGCGAGATAGATCGGCGTGAAGCCAGGCAATCGGAGCGCACAAGACCAATTAAGCTGATGAGAAAAAATGCCTACTTCAGCCTTCTGACGGTTTTCCGTTGCATCCGTTTAAATTACCACGTAAGTAGGAAAATGACTGAGATGGTCTTGAAGGAGGCCCTCCAGAACATGCTTTGGAAGCAACAGCATTTTTTGGGAAAATGTAATCGAAAACTAAATCCACTGGCATCGAGCATAGAATTTGAGGAGTTAAATACTGAAGTAAAACGTGAACATTTGATAACAAAGACTCGACGAAAATGACTTGGGGTCTTTGATAACGAGGAAGAGAGTCTGGATATGTGATACACTGATTGTGAGCCTATTACCAAAAGAACAAAGAAAAAGAGATTAGCACATTATGTTTCAAAAATTAAATAATAATGACATAAAATTAGTCAATAAAATAAAAAGGGACCTTATACTACACCAGAAGACCAAAAGTTTACTAGACCAGGCAGTTGAGTTTACCTCACCCGATCGCAATCGAATGAACGTGCGACTTTCATTCCAATTATCAATCATATCAGAAGAATTCATCAAGAATATATTTCACCAAGCATCATATTGACATGCACTCAGATTCTTGAATAAAGTTACAAACGCATCAGATACGTTCGTGTGGCAATGTCTCAAGCCGGAGGTGCCAAAACTGAGAACATTATCTGCAGTTAAATTTAAACATACTGTGGAAAACGGAATAACTAAAAGTATTTTCCTAATGATGAATAGTTATGGCATGATGTAAAGTAGCGCTCAATTCTTCCCGTCTCTTCGCAGAATGGGCACGGGAGGTATCACCAGACCAGCTCTGTGTAAATAAAAGCCTATTGGGGGTGACACGACACCGAAATTTGTTTAAAATAACTTCTAAATTTCTAGATTGACTCCAGTGAGGTTTACAGAGATATCTCAAGTGCTGATAGTCCATTCGTTTAGTAATATTTTCCATCATATCTGTACAAATAGCTAATTTTCTATATCTGATGGATATTACGTATTCTATTTCTGGGAGTACCGAGATCAGAGGACCATCAAGCGAAGCTCGGGCTAATGAATCGGCCATTTCATAATAACTGCATGCCGCAGTGGCCTGGCACCCATACTAACTTCAGGAGTTTCAGCTGAGGTGGAACTAATCCACGCAATGTCAATAGGGCTCTTGATTGTTCCGAAGCTGTGAGTATACAGTGCACACCGAAAGAGAACCTGTAACGATGATTGCATTGTCTTCGTTTGAAGGCAGTTTTCGAAGCACCAAAATATTAGCCAAGAGCTCAGCTTCGAACACAAGAGTGAAGTCTGGCAGTCTTATACTGAGAATGACCAACCGTGGTAATCAGAGGCAATTCCTACTGTTGGCTTTTCATTATTCACAGAAGTGTATATATAGGTTCTTTGTTTCTTCTCCTCTTCTCATGGCTCTCAGCCAATGCAGGGGATTGGCCGAGTTTTAAAGGTCGTTAGGGACTCATTTCCTCCCAATTTCCTTCGGGGAGGTAGGGACATTTTTGGAGAAAGGGAGAGGCAGTAGTAGACCACGTTTTGTGCATGTTCGGACGAGCCTTTGTGGGCGCGTGCATACATGCATAGTAAGCATTTTAATTTTTGGGGGGCGGAAGTTAAACACAATCTCTCTTTCCCTGAAATGGCTACGCCAAATAAATACACTGCTTAATTGCAAGATACGCACAATGGGCAATACTTTCTTCGAACTACAAGATCCCAACCTCTCTGGGCAAATTCGACGCCACAAGTTGGATAGATTCTAGCCTTGGCCGACGCGAATGGCATGCGGCCAACATGTAAATGTATACGTACATTTCGATTAAGGGGTGTCGCGAAGACACCACATGGGATCAAAAATATTCAAGCACGACTTTATCACTTTGCCGGGTTTCCCGCATGCTTTCATCGAACAATGTCAGGGACATAGCGTGAAACCTTTTGTGGGGAGGGTGTTTCAAACATAATTTATATATGTTCGTGCGTGTGTTTGTAGGAGTTCGCGTACATAAATGCCAGAAAATTTCAGACATTTTGAAAGTGATCGAGTTGACCCCCCCCCCCCCCCTTCCGTTCGCTCGTGAGTACGCCACGGGTCAATTTGAATGCGCTTGACCTGCTAGAGCACGTGCAGGAGATGTGTCGCACAGCACTCTTCCTATGGTGGGCTGACTCGTAGATAAGTGCGTCCTTCTGCAGGTCTGTTCATTATTACTTTTGGCGCTGTTTCTATCTTTTCTGAGTATGAGCGGACTGCCACAACGAAGCATCTGGTTTAGCAAGAATACCAAATATAGAATAGCCCTAGTGATAGCGTCAGCGTCGCGCCAACGGAGCAGTGTAGGTTAAACCGAGTGAGGATCGCTATGCTATATATAGTGATAGTGGAGGAGAATATGAATACGAGCTTGTCTAGAGGCCGATATGATAAAATTACCCACACGGAAGAGGCAGGCGTGATGGGACCATGACCTCGGTGATAAGAGACAGACGGCGTAGAGTTGCTAGGACCACGTGCTGCGAGATTAGCATAACGTGCCAGCTTTCTCGTTGTATGTTGGCCGCCAGAAGAAGCGTTTCCACTTGAATCAGTGAATTAAAATATCTGACAAAAGGCGCCAAAGTGTAATTAGAACTCTAATTTTAATTCCTTAGTTCGTTTTTTCTAACCTTTAGAGATTTACATACCGGGCGTTTGATTTATATTTGGAAGACTTCTAGCACATATCACATGCTATCAGTACCTTATTATGCTGTGTTCGGTGATCGCTAAAGAAACATTACGTTTATAGACGCGCCATTGGTTGGTTGACATAAATATGCCATATATATTGACATATATTGATATTTATGTGTCATGTTTAGCTGCGCGAAGTCTCGAACAGCGTTTACTTATATGGCATGGTACAAGGGCCTCTATAATACGATTTCACCTGCATCAAATTTAATTGCTACCCCACTGCAGCCTTTATCAACTCCCGGCCTGCGGGTCAGGAAGCGTATAGTGCCACTGTAAAAAAAAGAAAAGCACAAGTGGAAGGTGGCCTGCCGAACTGGATGAGTAAATAGGAAACACCGCAATAAAAGAAAGACAATGCAGGAAATTGGGGAGCAAGTGCTATTGTGTTTTTCTTGTTTTATTTTGCAATTAGTCAAGATAAACGTTTATAGGCAGGCAGGAGTGTAGGTGTCTTACAAGTACTTGCACTGCTTCATATCTTTATCGTAAACGTTAATATATTAGTAGTAGTTGAGTTTTACGCCTCAGAACTGCGATGTGATTATGAGAGACGCCGTCGTGGAGTGCTCCGGAAATTCCGACCACCTGGGGTTCTAGTCTCTGTAAAGGTTGCTTTCTTTATTTCGACTGGTTAGTGGTCACTGCTGTTTTAGGCAAAGCGAATGTTCACAATATCCTGATGCCCCAAAGCCTTCGCAACGTGCCCCAACCAACTATTATGCTAATTTTTTATCTTTTGTATGTGCATTTCACAACCAGCTTTTGATTACTGCCGACCTCAGACGCTGCTCAGAGGCCAGCGTTATCTATGGCCTGTCTGCCACAGGCGTGCATGTGTCGGTGCTAAAATGAAAAAAAAAAGAAAAAAAACAGTGATCACTGACATAAGTGACTCCGAGAAAAGAGAGAAGGTGCTAAATTCTGTCTCTCATGCGAGAACGTGGCTAAGCGCCAACTCTGCCAGGACAAGTTCAAGGGGAGACCGAGAGAGAGAGAAAAAAAGACGAATATAAAATCGAAATTAGCGCGTGCTACAAATCTCAGAGGCCTCAATAAACAATTACACGCGTGTTGCAGCTGGTTGCGGCAACTTCCTAGTAAGCATTGCACCGCGCATTTTCGGTTCAAAGAAGGTAGCTGATGTTTTCATCTGTGGTATCTACACTATAAAAAAAAAAAAGCCATTATCCCCCCCCCCCCCCAACTCACCCATTCAACTTTCTAAATCCTAATTTTTTAAGCTACAATTATGCTGCTGTACTATACGAGAATTCTGTAGGCGCGTTCGGTTATGCGATTTTTGCATGTTAACGCACTTACCACTGTGGCGCAGCAAGTTTCTGCGAACTATTTTGTTTTGCGCTTGCGTACGCGTTCAAGAGTGGAGCGGCCGTCCGACGCACACACGTTTCCTACGCCGGCGCGGCACGCGAAACGATGGCAGTCGGCGGTAGTGAGCTTTCATGTGCCGTGGCGGGAAACTAAATGCGGTGACGCTACTCACAGTTCTGAAGTGAAGGCATCATCACAAAAGAAAGCATGTTGTTGTCATTGTGGATTGCCGTATTGGTCACGCTGCTTACGACGTACATTTGGTGAGTGTTCGCGATTCGTACTTTGCTAAAATAACCCTCAACGTCGCGCTGTGAAGAGGATGTGAGGTTTCGAGTGTGGTCGTGTGTGTCGACGAATCTGTTATATAAATTGGATGTGTGTAAGTTGTAGCGTTGAATTACATTTGTCTGGATGCCTCAAACGCTCACCGTCTTCAGACACACAAGCGCAGACATTTGAAAGTGTTTGAAGGAACAGTTGTACCAACAGCTGATTGCGATGCGGTTCGTACAAATCGCCATCAACCGAAGGCCCAATTGGTTAGTCTGGTTTAGTTCATTTCGAGGTCTAGCTTCTGGAAACTCGGACATTGGCAGTAATATTTCTTGAAGAGACAAATTTAGAGCTATTCCTTAACACTTTTTGTGCGCAGGGTTGCCCTTCAGGGGGGAATGCGAAGGCTCATCGCAATGCCTTCCCTCCATATTTTGTCAATGTATGGGCAGTCATCGCCCCCCTTCTTAAGTGCCAAAAGGGGTGGCGCCCCCCCCCGTCTCCCCCCCCCCATGCGCACGCCTTTTTCAGGGCGCTTGCTAGCAAAGCCGTAATTTGTTCTGTTCTAGAATGAACCAAAACACTGTTTATTATGATTTCAAAGTAAGTTCGTAGAAGACTTTTAAATATAAATAATATATAGATAATAATATATATAATATATTATATATTATATATATTATAATATATATATATAATAAATAATATATATAATATATTTAAATATAAATATATATAAATCACCGAAGTATGATTAGCCCAGTGCCTACCATTAAGTAAATGCAGTTTAATTTCACCATCGTTCGTTTATTTCAAGGCTGCAGCTTCGCAAAGACAGGAATGCTTAAATTATGTGTGTCCACTTCTTTCTTCATGTTGTGCAGATAGATATTCTTGCCCCGCTCTACTTTTGGCGACATTTTTATATAAAGTTGGTGAGCAGCTGATTTGCTTAACAATTCATGATCGTCAAAGAAAGCAAAAAACCGGTTAAAAAGTTCACTGCTAAGTTTTTTTTTTCTTGCAAACTGTCATGATATTTGTATAGACCGATACCAAACAACTATATACAAATTTTTTTTTAGTAAGAAAGAGGATTATTTACAAAATAAGGCTTATATTGTTGCAGAGAACTAATGTTAGGCTTTGCTAGACTTGACTGTTTTCCAATGCCATAACTTATGTGAGCGCTAAAGGCGCGTACGTAAGACGAGTCAAAGTTGTAACATCAGCACCTGAATCTCAGCTATGCCCTCTCACTTTGTCGGTGAAGAAGCCAAGGACTGTGTATCAAATAAAGCATCGATACAAGTTTGTGGATCGCTTGGAGAGAGTGGTGTACAGAATTTCGCTTCCCTGTGGCCGAGTCTATAGACAGGTCGCTGTACCAATGTCCGTTCAAGTGAGCATCGCAATAAGGTACGTATGGGCATCTCGCACATCACTGTCAATGTGGTTGCTGCACAGATTTGGGTGCATGTTAAGGAACCCTAGGTGGTCGAAATTTCCGGAGCCCTCCACTACAGCGTCTCTCATAATCATATGGTGGTTTTGCGACGTTAAGCCCCACATATCAGTCAAATCAATGTGGTTGCGTACCTTTTTTTTTTTTCAATAATACTAGGATTCGGACATTGACTGTAGACTAATTGTCGAGGCAGCTTAGATGAAGAGGGGTGATTTAATTGGGGTTAGTACTCCTTGGGTTGCCTTGACAAGCAAGGAACTGCACTTTTTGGAGTGTGTGCATGAGACATAACATAATGCACCTTGGCACTTCTGCAGACGCTATCGGAATGTTGTCCAAATCAGTCTTCACTTAGACCCATGCTGGCGCATACACTCTGGACACGTGTTGGCGCGAATGAACTCTGCATAGTGATAGCATGTTCTTTTTCGATTGTTCTTTCATTCTTTTCTTGTTTTCATGCTTTTTCTTTCCGGTGTGCCCTTCCAACAAAATCTCAGTTACGTACGTGCTTAAAATCGTACGTACATGCCTTTAACGCTTACACAAGTTATGGATCAGTACCAACTAGCCCAAAGCCCGCAGGGGCGCCTGCGCAAGCAGGCGTTTGGTGTGTAGCGACACCACGGACCCGAGCTAACGGGGGAGTTTCTACTCCCTCCCACGCCTAGCCGTGCGTGGCTTTGCCGTGTCCGGGAAAAAGGGGATCCTGGGGGTTGAGCCAATGCTGGGTGATTGGACAATTAAGGCCCCCCGGCAGAGGCAACACACCCCTTTGGCCCCGGCTTCACGTAGACGGCACCCCTGGGCTGACCCACCCAGGGGAAATCGGCAGTCGCCTTTTCCTATCTCTCTCTTCCTATATCTTAGTCTTTTCTCGTCTTTAAATCTGTCCTGTCTTCTTCTCTCTTCCATTTACTTCCGATTTTTCATGGCGGCAAGGGTTAACCTTGTGTAATTACTCAACCTTGAGTAGTTACATTTGGTTATAGTGGCAATGTACGGCTGGCGTCTGCAGCCTTATGCTATTAAGTGCTTCAGCGTCCCCTGGTTGGACTCCATGGTGGGTGGTCGCCATTGCTGCCGAACAAAAAGTACACTACTATGGGAACACCTGCATTTCCCCGTCTCCTAGATCGTCTCCCGCCTAAGAGGGGACGCACCGATGACATATCATTTTTCAGCAAACCCAGACAATGTTTTCCCAAATTCCATGTTGTACACAGTGAAAACCCAACAAAACAAGCCAGAGCAATATCTCCATTCCTTGTTGCTAAATCTCTGACAGAGGTCTTTGGCCCAGGATACAAGGTTACAAAGATGGCTAGTGGAGACCTTCTCCTTGAGCTACCTGAAAAACACCACTATGAGAAACTTGGCAGCCTCGTAGCATTTGGTAATATCCCAGTATCTATTTCACCCCATAGATCAATGAACACCTCACGCGGAGTTGTTTCAGAAGCAGACCTTCTTGAAATGTCTGAACAGGAACTGCTTGAAGGGTGGAAAGAGCAAAATGTTACAGATGTGAAACGAATCGTCATCAGACGAGACAACAAAGAAATACCTACCAAACATTTAATACTCACCTTTGCATCTAGCACACTGCCTTCATCTATCGACACAGGCTACATCAAACTTTCTGTCCGCCCCTACATTCCCAATCCAAGGCGGTGTTATAAATGTCAACGATTTGGTCATGGCTCGCAGAACTGCCGCGGTCAGGAAACTTGTGCAAGATGTGGTAGCCACGGCCACACATCTGATAACTGTGTTACTATGCCTCACTGCGTGAATTGTGATGGGGAACACGCCGCGTATTCGCGTTCGTGTCCTAACTGGAAGAAAGAAAAAGAAATAATTACTCTTAAAGTCAAAGAAAACATCACATTCAAAGAAGCAAGACGAAGAGTGTCGCCATTTTACGGCGCAACATATGCTGATGCGGCGCGTCAGGGGGCAACGCCGCACCAGCCCTCGCCACCCCTTCGGCCAGCGCAGAGCGAGCCGTCGGCTGTGGCGCCTGCCCCCAAGGCGGCAGTAGTTCAGTCTACTCCGTCTTCAAGCAAATTGAGGCCGGAGACTCCAGGGTCCTCTGGTCTCAAGGCCTCACCTCACCAGGCGAGACCTAAAATCCGAACCACCAGCTCGCATGTGCGGGCATCCAGTGCCTCTGACGAGGCAATGGATACAACGGTACCCTTGGTACCAAAAGAGCGGCGCGCCTCCTTGGAGCGCGCCAAGAAAAATAAAAAACCAATAACGGGGCCGGACGACCGTCCTGCCACCTAAAATAACAAGCTCACTTTAACACAGGACACTCTCTGTACACACAGCAGCATCTCTTCTTTTAGTATGCAGACAGAAATATTACAGTGGAACATCCGAGGCCTTCTTCGAAACCTTGATGACTTACAAGAACTCCTCCATGAATACAATCCAAGAGTGCTGTGTGTACAAGAGACACACTTAAAACGAACAAACACAAACTTTTTACGTAAGTACGTAATCTTCCGAAAAGATAGAGATGATGCCATGCCACCATCCGGTGGTGTAGCGGTTATAGTTAGTCAAGGGATAGCATGCACACAATTACCCCTTAAAACTTCTCTCGAGGCGGTGGCTGTTCGAGCAGTTATTCTAAACAAACTTGTCACTGTCTGCTCTTTGTACATACCTCCGCACCACCGTCTTGAAAAACTCCAATTCCAATCTTTAATGGACGAACTACCTGAACCTTATCTGGTCCTTGGGGACCTGAATGCACATAATGGTCTGTGGGGTGACTCTCGCTGTGATGCACGAGGTCGTCTCATTGAACAATTCCTCATTTCATCAGGTGCTTGTCTGTTGAATAGGAAAGAGGCAACATACTATAACCTTGCCAACAAAACTTACTCTTCCATAGACCTGAGTATCGCATCTCCTTCACTTGTACCATTGCTTCAGTGGAAAGTCATAAAAAAATCCATACGGAAGTGACCATTTTCCTTTAGTTTTGAGTACACCAATAATATATGAATGTCCTCCACATGTTCCCAAATGGCTGGTAAACAAAGCCGACTGGGAACAATTTCAAAAGCTTACTCACTTAAATTGGACTGACATATGTGGATTAGGCATAGATGAAGCTGTTCAGTACTTCACGGCCTTTCTTACTGACGCAGCAGCCAAGTGCATTCCACAAACGTCTGGACTGCCCGGCAAACGACATGTCCCGTGGTGGAATACTGAGTGTCAGAATGCGCGAAAGGAACAGAACAGGGCATGGAGGTTGCTGCGAAACTCGCCGACGGCGGAAAACCTTGAGAGCTTCAAGAAAATAAAATCTCGAGGCAGGAGAACGCGTCGGCAGGCCAGAAGAGAAAGCTGGCACAAGTTTTTATCAGGGATAAATTCATATACACAAGAGGCCAAAGTCTGGAACATGGTTCGTAGGGTAGCAGGAAGAAAAGCACACTCACTCCCACTTGTAAACACTCAGGGTGATACCTTGGAAGATCAAGCAAACTTCCTCGGTGCGCACTTTGAACAGGTATCCAGCTCGTCCCACTATACTGACACTTTCCAAAAATACAGAACAAGAATAGAGAAGCTGAAACTCGAACACAAAACCACTAGATACGAGGCATATAACCAAGCCTTCAGTCTAGCTGAGCTCCGAACATCTCTAAACTCCTGCAGTACATCTGCCCCAGGTTCTGACCGTGTGGTGTATGAAATGTTAAAAAACCTACCAGCAGAAACACGAAAAACTCTACTCTGTTTGTACAATGCTATCTGGTTTTCTGGCACTATCCCTATCTCCTGGAAAGAGGCTATTATTATTCCCATTTTGAAAGAGGGCAAGGACCCTTCTTTAGCTTCAAGTTATAGGCCTATTGCACTTACAAGCTGCTTGTGCAAAGTCTTCGAAAAAATGATAAACTGCCGACTTGTACATATCCTTGAAACAAACAATTTGCTCGACCCATTTCAGTGCGGATTTCGAGAAGGTAGATCCACCACAGACCACCTTGTTCGTATCGAGGCACAGATCAGAGACGCTTTTGTCCATAAACAATATTTTCTCTCTGTGTTCCTCGATATCGAAAAGGCGTATGATACAACATGGCGTTTTGGAATCCTAAGAGACCTGTCCCACCTTGGTGTGCGCGGAAGAATGTTTCATATAATCGAAAGTTACCTGTCAAACCGGACATTCCGTGTCCGTCTGGGCAGTGTGCTCTCTCAAACATTTGTCCAGGAAACAGGCGTGCCACAAGGTGGTGTGCTTAGTTGCACACTTTTTATCATCAAAATGAATTCTTTGCATTTGTCCATTCCCCGCATGATGTTCTATTGTACATATGTCGACGACGTTCAGCTTGGCTTCAAGTCATGCAACTTAGCCATGTGTGAGCGGCAGGTTCAGATGGGTTTAAATAAGGTCTCCAAATGGGCAGACGAAAACGGATTTCGACTTAACCCACAAAAAAGCACGTGTGTCTTGTTCTCTCGAAAGAGAGGCATGCACTCGGAACCTGACATTCGGCTGAACGGGCAACGTCTGTCCGTCAAAGCCGAGCATAAATTCTTAGGCTTAATCTTGGACAACAAGTTGACCTTCGTACCGCACATCAAGTATTTAAAAACAAAATGTTTAAAAGCCATGAATGTTATAAAAGTGTTGTCACGTACTACGTGGGGTAGTGATAGGCAATGCCTCATGAACCTCTATAGAAGCCTTATTCGTACCCGCTTAGATTATGGGGCCGTTGTCTATCAGTCTGCCACTCAAAGTGCCTTGAAGATGCTTGACCCCGTGCACCATTTGGGCATCCGCCTTTCTACGGGTGCTTTTCGCACCAGCCCCGTAGAAAGCCTTTATGTTGAGTCAAATGAGTGGTCGCTTCATCTGCAGAGAACTTACATGTCCTTTGTTTATTTCCTTAAGGTGAAAGCAGACAAGAAGCACCCCTCATACTCTACAATTAATGATTTGTCGAGCTCAACTCTGTTTCAAAACAGGCCTTCGATGAGGCAGCCCTTCTCAATTCGCCTGAAGTGTCTAGCTGAAGAAACTGAAGTGTCACTTGAACACAGTTTAATGGCTCCTGTAGCATACCCGCCACCGTGGCAGTGGCAGACTATAGACTGCGATGTGTCTTTCCTAGAGGTTACAAAACATGCACCTATTGCCCATATCCGAACATACTTTCTGGAACTTCAACGCAAATACACATGTCCTGAGTTCTTCACAGATGCCTCCAAGACTAACTCCTCTGTGTCCTACGCTGCTGTCGGCCCATCCTTTTCGGATGCTGGCCCTCTACATCCACGCACAAGTATCTTCACAGCGGAAGCTCACGCGATACTGGTGGCAGCTAAACACATCAAACAATTACAAATACAAAAAGCAGTAATTTATACAGACTCCCACAGTGTGGTAATGGCTCTGCACAGTCTTAAAAAACAAAAAAACCCAGTCCTTGTCTCACTTTACTCCATTTTGTGCACACTCTACACGCACAAACAACATATTGTAGTGTGCTGGGTGCCAGGGCACCGTGAGATCCAAGGCAACGTGAGGGCGGATCAGCTCGCTGCATCCGTCCATGAGAGCAACGCCATTACATCCATATCAATCCCGGCCCTCGATCTTAAGCCGTCTCTCAAACTAAACCTCAGGGACTACTGGCAGAGCAAGTGGGATACACACACACAAAACAAACTACACGTTATCAAGCCACACCTTGGCCATTGGCCACCAGTATCAAAATCACGTCTAACAGAGGTAACGCTAACAAGACTCAGGATAGGGCACACATACACGACACACACACATCTTTTATCCGGTGGTGATCCACCATTGTGTGATAAATGTGGTGAGGCTTTAACAGTTCTTCACGTTTTAATCCAATGTAAACAGTTAGACACTCTAAGAAGACAACACTTCCCATTACCCTACCGACAACATATACCTTTACACCCTGCAATGTTCGTCGGTAGGGAACCGCTTTTTAGTCACAAATCATTGTTAGCGTTTTTAAAAGAAATTCACAGGTTTCATGTCATATACCCGGGCATACCGTAGCATGACCTCTCCAGAGAGGTTTTGCTGCGGTGGCTACACAAGAAAGCACATGCCTCACGGCCCTTGGACGCAAGGGTTTGAACGAGTGAGGCACTAGTGCTAATGCCATACATATCCACCATCGTCTTTTATTATCACCAACTTTTGTCATCTGTTCACACCACACACACACCTTTCACAACATGGTCATGATTTTATTATTTGTATGTTTTTACCCGCCTTACTGCGAGGAATTTTATGGCCCTTATACAGCCGCTTATCACAATCATTGTCCATATTTTTAGTTAGATGAACTGGCGCTCTTTGGCCGTGAATCGGCCCTTGCGCCATAAAACATCAAACATCATCACCAACTAGCCCAAACCCAGTGCCTTGCGATGCCAGTCAAAAATCACTAAGATTTGACAAGGAGCACTCACAATCACTTTGTCTAGCACAAAATATATGTTGAAAATTTGAAGTTTACTAATAAAAAAAGCTTTTCCAACTGCAATGAGGATGCGCTTCTCTTTGTGCAAGTGACCTCAGTGTAGCCTAAGGTCAGTTAGTAGTAATGTGTCCTTGTATAAGCTTAGCTCTAGATTGGCCTTGTTTTCTATTCCTCGGCGCACAACTCGCTGTGTAGTTTTACCATTGGGACGACTCATTAAAATAAAATGAAATAATGGCTTCAACAGACACCCATCTGGTTGGGGAGAATTATTGAATGAAAGGATGAGGACCCCGACCACAAGAGAATGAAAATGCGTGGTTGTATTGGCACCCTGGAGTGGTAGCCTTGTTCAAATAAAAAGCAAAAGAAGGAAGCTAAAGCACGTGACCTGAACATCTCGTGTATGTGGTGGTGCAGATTACCATCTGCGCAACTGAGCATGTTATTTCCCATTTGTATCCTCAGGGATTCCTGATACAGTTTTGAAGTCGGCTCCTTCTTACTAGTGACGATGTCTTTCTCCTGTCTAGTGCATAATTTGAGGCCTGTGCATGTTCAGGGGGGGGCGTTAGATGATGCTTTCTCATTTTTCGCATCACTGCCGTGCTGTTTCAATCATCGCTTCACGTATCCAGATTCACTGATGTAGACACAATCACAGTTTGTGAATGGACTTCATAAACCATGCCAGTAAGGCACTCTTCTCTTAATTCATCTTTCGCATGAAGAAGAGTGTGTTTCAGGTTGTGCGTGGGTACGTGAGCCACATGTGCGTCGTACTTGTGCAGAACATTTGCCTTCCTGAAATAGACATCTAGCAATAAAACGGAATACTTCTTGCTACATTCTCCTCATTACAACATTCCACGTTTGTACAGACAGCTGCGAAATATATGTGAAAGAAAAGTGGATCATGGCAGGATCAAGTCAGCTTCAGGTCAGCTTGAAAACTTGTCAAGAAGCTCTGGGTCAGCATGTTTGTCTTTGGTGTTTGAAGAAGTACTGACAGGATTTTAAGACATCTCAAAAGGAACATTTTTGGATTCTTTAGTATGCAGTGTTAATGCTCTCAACACATCGGAGTCAAACAACGCGTATACAATATTTTTTTACTTTGATTTTTAAGTTTTCGTTGCTTAGCATCAGCAAGCCAGCCCCACCGCAGTGGACATTATCCCAATGAGTCAACACAGTTCCGATAAGTTTGCGAACTCTGCGTCCTGCATGTAGCCTATGTCACTGTCTGGCTCACTGGATGACAATTCATTTATTGTTGTCTATATGAGCAGTGAGCAGATGACAGATGTGCTTGTAATACTTAGGGAGGTGCTGTTTCCCTGTAATGTCACACTACGATGATACCTCTCTAAGTAGCTGCCCTTTCTGTATCTAAACAGAAAGTGTTTGTCCAAGGTAGCAGTATTAAAGATGTGTTGGAGGCATTCCCTTGACACTAGTGTTTTTACTTAGAGTAACAGTCCGAAAATATATAAAATTCGTTGTCAGTACTCCTTTAATGGGTTATAACCGCCTGAGGTGTTCATGTTCAAGAGGTGTTGTAATGCTGGACAGTTGTGTATGTGCAAAATATGTTAGTTTCTGTTACATTTAGTCATTGTAATGATGTGCAGTACTCCAAGATATAAACAGGACAATTTAGGGCAAAGTAAGGCAAATACTGTGGTTTCCAGTGTCTTCAGTTTGGGTCATCTCGGAGTGATTTGGACTCGAACGCAAAGATCAGAGCCAACATTATCTTGAAAGACCAGATTTGTTGCAACCTGGCGTGGTCATCTCAAGCAATTCCTAATACCACTTGTTATAATAAAATGTTGAGTTTGAATCCGTAAGTATGTGCACATTCATGCATATATGATTGACTGGCTCAGTGCTACCTGAATTCACCTGATGTTTAATGATGCAGTGACACTACACAGAGATAGAAAACAAAGCTATGGGAGACATTTAAGAGATATGCAAAAATGTGAAACCATAGGTAGCTACGACAAATGAATATCATGATCTCATTGCATTGGGTAACTGGTTCACACAACTGGGAATTTTTTTAGTATACTTTGATTGCATTACCTTTGCTAGAATACTTAAACCAGCGGAGTCAGTGCAACTTCATAAGCGGATGTCGTTTATATGTAGTGCTTTGTTAACCTGTAGGCAGTGACACCTTTCTTGTCTTTGAGAGTAACTGCATGGTTTTGTGCTTTATGTCACTGGTAAATGGTACCAGATAAATGATTGTTTAACTTGGTAATAATTTGATTGCTACTAACAATTAACAGTTGTCAATAGGTGCTGAGGACATTTGAGTCGAAGGAGAAAAATGACACTTTGTCATACCAGTTGATCTAGGTTTTCCTACCATTGTGCACCAGCTCTTAATGTTGTCATGAATATACATGCAGCTGTGCTATTTCAGGGTTTTCACGAATACTTTGCATTATTGGTTGACAGGGAAGCATTCGTTTTTCACACACAGGAGTAGAGACTCTTTTCACACCTGAAAGTGTGCAAAGTATAAATTTTTTTCTGCTAGCTTGGTTGCACATGTTCTACAACTTGCAGTTATTTTTTACTCTTGATGTACAGGAACGATAACAAAGTAATGGCTTTCATGTTGGCAGGCAAACTTACTCTTATAAGGGTTATTGCTTCTTTTGCCATGAAAATAGGCTTTGCTTGCTATGCCAAAGGGTGCCAAAACTAAAGGTGGCAAAGATGCCTCTGTGTTCCAATACCATCTTAATACAACACCATGTATTAACACAACATTAAAGAGCTTGTTTCACGAAAATTCTTATGAGGGGGTTATTGAATTGACTGGAAACTGCCAATAACGAAACTCGTGCCTTTGAATCTCAATTGAACGTTGAATCCAGGGTGTTCTCCATGGCAAGAAGGCGTCCTGCTACAGTTCCACGCCACTGCTCGAAACTGTTTCGGAAATTTACCTATGCAGGTTTCATGTATTGTGAGGAGCCTAGTTCACTCATGCGAAATTGCGTGGCTCAAGGGTACGCCCACACTGGGCATCACATGATCTGAGATGCATGAGTGGGTAGTTCAAAGGCTCACCGGTTACAAACCACTCAGGCATGGTTAGCCATCATCATCAGTAATAGCAGTAACAAAGTTTATATGTCAGTAAATGCACATGATGTCTTACAAACATGCAGGGAGCACTTTGCACATTCATAAAAGGATAAATTATGCTGTGGTGGGCACTTTGCAACTCTGTACTTGCCATAGGCATTCTAGGAGAGCTTGAAATGGGGAAAAGCTCCTTTCCTGACGATGTGATTGTATTGTTGACCGAAAAGTGAAACCTGCATAGTGAGCTAAAAGGCATTGTGAACGTAACTTATTATGCCATAGTGTTCTACTCTTGAACGAGAAGCTCAAGAGTCCATCAAGTTTTTTTGACCGTTGACGTGAATTCTGGTTGACTATGTTATACGTAAAAGCTACTGTGGTTTGCATTATAAATCACTGAAACAGAACTCATTGTATACTCCATCCAAACGAAACGCTTTGAAATTTCCTACCTTTTTTTTTTTCAGGCGACGACGAAAACGGTTTCTTTTGTTCAAAGAATTAGGAATACCAGGACCGGAGCCGAGCTTCTTTTCTGGCAACACTGCGGAAATTCTCAGTAAAGTAAGCTGAAAGCGTAATGTGATATTAGGTGTGCTTTCAGGCGTTAAAAAAGGAAAAAAGCCGGCATTTATGTCGAGCATCTATACTTTTTCTAAAACATGAAGAAATTTGAGAAACAGATCAGTATGTTTGAATGTTCGGATGATATCTCGGTGATGGCGTCGGATCCTTAGCACGGCTGTGTTAGTCAAACCAGCCCAGGCCACACTGTGGAACATTTGTGTGAGCCCACTGGCGGGTGCACATCTGTAAATTACGCACCATCTCTGATGTTTCCTTGTGCTTAAGATGCAGATTTTCGAGGCGATTCACTATAACGATTGGTAAGCCATTGAATTCCGTTGAGTGTTTGATTTTCTGCTGTAACCACCCCATTATGACATGACGGGCCTCGTAGATCAGTTTTTTTCCCTACTGTGGGAGCTTTTTGACTAACCCCAGCTGCCACAAGTCACTCTCCAGTAAATAGTGACTCAGCTCCCCTCCCCCCCCCCTCCTTTCACAGTCAGTCGACTCTCTGGAGAAGTGAACAGCCTGGCAAAGGAGTCCACACCAACTTAATAAGCCCATCAAAATCCGAAGGCTACAACTGTTGCATAAATACACAGCACTTGCAAGTTAAAATACGAAAATCTAGGAAAAAGGAATTCTCGTACGCTGGTTACCAGTGCCACAGTTGATCTCATATTAATTTTGACACAAACACTTACATCAGAGGCAACGTTACATTGGTGGAATTCGCAGGGACATGTTATGGTTACTACGAGCCATTGCTTATAGCAGCTGTTATATGAGAAAATTTTCATGTTTCAATCTCTGAGTGTTGTACGTACCTCACTTTTCATGCTTGTGTAAGAAATCCAGATGGTCAGAGTGAACCTGGAGTCTTCGATTATGGTGTCCTTTTAGGTGCTGTGTAGCTCTTGACACATTGTTCTGTAGTACGTCGCAGCTGCTTATGCTCTTCCTACCGCAGGGAGCAGAGAGAGGATTCTAGTATATGGAAGACTTTTTAGGGCACCAATTCGTACTTGAACAGTACACTGCCTTGTGTGTTGCATCTTTTAGGAAGTGGCATTTGTGGCAGTGACATGTCCTCCATGTTTGCGCATTTTTCTTTGGATGTATTTCATTTGAGACAAAAGTGAGGACAGAAAAACTATGATTTGTCTAATCTTGTGGCCATTATTAATGCCTTAATGAACAATCTTAATTAGTCTTGGCATTTGTTAAGAATTCCACACATTTTTATTGATCTGTGCTGATGTTCTGTAGTATGCATTTTACACTGCTTAGCGTGGGTTTCTCATGCCTGTTTCTTCTCTTGCATTTTTGCTGTCTAAAAAATGTTGTAGTTCGACTGTAGTTAAGGGCAGACATGTTGCGTGTGCTCAAACAAGTAAACTATGTTGATTCTGCTTTTGAGTCATCATGGCTGACAGTCTTCCACATCTGGATCAAGCCTAATTGTAGTGTGAGGGCAAATAATGTGTTATATATGATCTTTCTACATTCATGTGAGATCTTGGAATTTGGCATCATCGTTAGCATGCCAAACTATAGTAAGGCTACTACTGTGTACAGGCCTTATTACTAGAAAACAGGGTATTTTTCTGGTGTCATACAGGATGTGGTGTTTTTAGTAGATAAATATTCCTAATCACTTTGCTTTTCTGATTGCATATCAAAACTTGCATCCCCATAAGCAGGTGTTCTTCTCATTATGTGGGTCTTGTTACTGCAGGGGTCTGTGAAGGCGTTTGATGAATGGACGAAGAAGTTTGGGGACATTGTGGGGTAAATATTGTTTTTTATTTTGCATGCAAAGTGAACAGTTTATGATATTATGTTTTTTTTTTTTCGTATGTTCTTATCAGACTGATAGGCTCTTGTGAGGATCAGCTTAAGCCTAAGTGAACAGGGCTAGTAACAAAATTCTGTATGTATCTGGCACCTGATTGATGTGTAGCCAACCCCTACATAAGTGTATGTCCTAGTTCAAAATGAGCTTAGTGTGCACTAATATGTGCATAAATTTTCTTGCAGATTTTATAATGGTGGCACACCAGTTCTAATTGTGAAAAACACCGAGCTGCTTCGCAAGATCCAAGTGAAGGATTTCGGGAACTTTGCTAGTCGTGGTGTGAGTATTCATGAGGCTTTGACAAGCAATGATTTTGTGAAACGGAAAGTAAACGTTTTCAATAGAGTTTGCATGTATAAATTCTTGGTCTCATTGGGAGGTCAAAGTTGCAAATGATGCGCATTAAGAAGTCAAAGAACAAATGATCTGCCCTTAATGTGTGTTGGTAGTGGAACAACCCTAAGCTGTAAATGTGTATAAGTTTTACACAGGTCCACTTCGTTAGGCAGAAGTGTTCGTGGCTCCATATCTTTCCCGACAAGTATTTCCCCCTTGACCTCAAATGAGGTTTAACGGACCCCTGACAGTGAAAGTCTTACTTGCGTCTTTTTTGCAGTAATTTGTTTTGTTGCTTGTGGTAATGCGGAAAGTGTACCATAAATGCTCTAACACACTGTACCTATAATTATTGCTAGCATTGTTAATTCAGAATGATCTTCTGTCAGTTTTATATGCTTGCCCAAATACCATATGAAATTAGCGCCCCACAGGGGGGAAGCACTTGAGATTACGTGCAGTAAAACTTCGGTGACGCTGGACGAGCTATTTTCGAATTGGGGACCTGCGGACGGTGAAAAACAAAACTATATGGGGCCCTTGACCGTGTTCACTTCTAAAAAAAAGGAAAGCATTCCTGGTGTAAGCAGCCGAAACCACATAGAGAGCAGCCTGACAACAGAGCAAGATGGGTGACAAAAAATAGTCTTTGCCAGGTGCCACTTGAGGTGTGTGTCCCCCACAAATGTTTCCTGATGTCGAGAATACTGGCTTAACTTTTGCTACGTCATGGGGGAACCTCTGTCTACACCTAACCTCAAAAATTGTCGATTGGACCTGAATGCTCGGATGAGCACTTACCCTTACTTTAAAACCAAATTAAAATACCTTATAAGCAACACTTGTCACTAATAATAAGTCAGAAGGGCCCTCACACTAGGGGCTCTCAAACGACGCAAGCGTTTGGAGTTTCCAAATTTCTTGTCAGGGGTCCTTAAGGCCTCCAGTACTTGGTATACTGCTTCTCCTGGAAGATTCCTGACTAGTTAAAGAGCACTATTAGCCAAAATTGTATGTTGTTGCACTTTGCACATTATCTTGCATACTGGCGGATGCAGGTGGTGTCTGTGGCATCGCGTCATCACCGCATAGCAAGAACGAGTCTCACCAACGCACCAAGCGAGCGATGGAAAGAAATGCGCAGCCTCATGACTCCTGCATTCAAACCAAGCTCCATGAAATGTGTGAGAATGATTTTCAGCTGCCGTGTCATGGTTTGCAGTTGCACCGTGTCGTAGCTCAGTAATTATGTAACTGAAGTATAATAAAAATTATGAAACTAAAGACGAAATCATTGTACTGGGAAGGCACGCACTAAGAGGAAACGTACGTGGTGTTCGGTAGCAGAAGCTTGTAGGTGCATGCTGCCTTGCTGTTTCGTTTTTGCTTTTATTCGTAGACCTACCAGTTACTAGACGTGGTGACACAGTAGTTATGCTTTTCTGCCTCAGATGCTGAAATGCATGAGAAAAAGAAAGCTCACACTTTTGACTGATCATGTGGCTCGTAACTCTCCGAGTGACTGTACACAACTTGTTTTCAGGCTCTTAGCTGCACTGAACGCAGGCAACGTTGGGAAGTCGTGTAGCATGATGGAAACAGGGGATATTAGTTTCTCATCAACATTAGTGCAGTAATTGAGCTGTTTTGTGAAACTGTGATTGGAACTCTAATACTGACAAGAAAGCTTTCAAAAAAACAGTGATAACAACTTGCCTAATTACTGGTAAACTGTTTATGCTTTAGTGTCTGCTGTCAATAATGGGCTTACGAGGCAGGGGAATCATGAAATTTTGTATCCATATATGTATTTCTTCTTGATTATCAAGGCTTGACTTGTATGAATGTAAATACGTAGTTTATTTAATTGACCCTTTTAGATGCTTTGTAAGCAATGGTTTATGCAACTTGTTTTGGTGAGTTGGGCCTACCACTGCCTAAAAAAGAACAAGATATGTCGAGCTTTGCAAGAATTAAACGTCTTTCATAATCAATGTGTCTTGATTTAATTTCATTTTTTTCGTGTACTGCTGCATTCATATGATCACTTTACTGAAGGCACTGCTATGCTCTATGAACTGTTCGAAGTGCTGCTTTCTCTTACCCACGTAAATCTTTGTTTGCTCAAAATGAACGAGACCGAAAACAAAGTTGCCCTATATTTTAGCCTGAGATTCCATTCCATGCGAAAATGGAACGGGGACAACTTCCTGTTAGCAAGATTATCAAGAACATTTTAGTTAATGAAACAAAAATTAATGTATTATAAGAGTCTTTTTGGTCCAATATAATATAGTGCGCCTAGGAATAATGTGTTAATGCCCCACCGTGATGGTCTAGTAGCTAAGGTACTCGGCTGCTGACCCACACGTTGCGATATTGACTCGGCTGTGGCGACTGCATTTTCGATGGAGGCGAGAATGCTGTAGGCACATAAACTCAGATTTGGATGCACATTAAAGAACCTCAGGTGGTTGAAATTGCCGGAGCCCTCCACTACAGCGTCTCTCATAATCATGTGGTTTCACGACGTTAAACCCCACATATTAATCGAATAATGTGCGAATTTGACTCATTTACACACTGTTATTTGTAAGTAGCGCTTCAAAAGGTCAAAGATGTTTCCGATGAGAATGATTATCAGGGTTTTTTCTTTTTTGTATGGGAAAGTTATGGCAGAAGAGAACGAAGTGAGAAGGAAAGGTAATTTGAGGTGGAGAAATTTTATTTGAGTATGTGCTCACTTGCAACACAAAATATTTGCAGTTCTTTTTAATTATTATTGCTTTTTCTTAAACAGATGCTTTCACTTGTTCAAAGTTGTGTGGACACCTTCATGAAGGTAGTGGCGGCCAAGCAGACAGAAGCAGCTTCTATGGAAGTGCGGGAGCTTTTCCAGAAACTCTCCATGGACATCATCGCGCGTTCCGCATTCGGCACGGAGACTGGAATACAGCAAAGCCGAGGGGGCACGGCTGCTGATACGCTGCTGGACCTAATTCAGGACAGACTGGGAGAATACAAGAACGGATGGCTCATGTACTTTGCAAGTAAAGCTTGGCACCTTACCATTCATGATGACGCGTATTGCTTTCCCTTTTTGAACTGTAGTGCATACCTGCCAAGACTCTTGGATTTTGAATGTTTCTCCCGGTTCTCTTTTGAAATGGATACCACGGGTTTGCTTTAATACTTTCAACCTAGTGCCTATGCGGACCACTTTTAATGAATGTCAGGTAGCAAGTGTCTTCCATCCTTCTCCTCCCTCCCCCCCTCCCCAAAAAAGCAAGCGTAATAATTCCAAACATCACCATGTTCTTTTATTATACAATTTGATTCAGCTGTACGCACGGGGTGTCTGAAATCTTAATGCCTTGTCATTCGTTCTGATTAAAGATGGCTTTCTTGATGTGCTTCAAGGAGCGTGGTCGCACGGGTTGTCAGTATGAAACCGCGCATGTAGCTTCAAACTAAATTATGGTGGGAGTCAGCCCAGCGGTGTTTGTTTTAATCTTTCATTGTTTTGGTCACTTGTTTGAGATGGTCGCAAACCATAGACAGCTAGCCCAGTTGTATATGTTTCTGCACTCCTTTCTATTCGTTGTTTAGAAACAATTTGCAGATTGCACTCAATTACGGTACTAAGTCTGAATATACTGGCTTGCTTCGAATTCGCTGGCTATGTTCCCAGTTCGAGTCTGCTCTTTTACATCGTTCCCAGGTTGAATGCAATTCGAAGGGATTACAATAAAATAACGCTCATTTGCTTGGATTTAGTGGGATCATGTGAGGGAAGCCTAGAGCACTCTCCGCCGTGGTAAGCCCAGGATAAGATTCCTCACTCTTTGATGTAGAGAAAGACATCTAAACACTATGCAGAAGAGTGCTTGTTTCCTGACAAGAAAGAACAGTCAGCTTGTTGAAGTTTGGCTAAGTTTAAACGCTCCCCCTTTTTAAGAACGCTATCAATTGATTCAGTACCCTACCATCCTATCTACCTTATGCTTCGCTTTGACATTGCAGATGTAGGGTACAAGTACTTTGAGTGTCTTTCTGAAAGGTTGGTTCAATAATTTTGTTTATCACTGCTGTAGTCTGTGATTTTTTTTGTACTTTTTCATTCTCACAGATTGTTTTCCAGAATTTTACTACCTCTGGACATTCTTGTTTTCTCGTGGCAAACACTCCGTGATGACGCCGACGGACTACATTAAAAACAACCTGGCTTCACTCATTGAAGAAAGGAGAGCAAACAAGCAAGTGTGTTTATTCAGCTTTCTTTTATATACATTGTGTCCGTAGACTGAAGTTCTTTTATCGGTTAGGAAATCATCATTACGAAACTAACACATGACATGTCTTGATACCAACTACAGATTACGTAACTAGAATGCGACATTCACATAGAATTAAAGCTTTAAGTCAAAGACTCAATTTATTTCAATATTCTTTCCTCGCACAATCATTAAATGTAACAATCTGTCTAAGGAGGCTGTAATCCAAATGTCTTTGGTATTAATTGAAGAGCATTCGATTTGAAGTATTTTTTTGACCTGTTCTGACTGCATTGCCACAGCTTTGTCGCTATTTTTTGCCCAAATGTATGTTTTTTCATGTTTTTGTACCACTCTGCTATGGTCTAACTTCGACCACATTGCTTATAAATAAATAAGTAGAGATAAGTAATTTAGTATATTTATTTTTTTTTGCTTTTTCTTGCTGAGGTTGGTTGCACTTGTGTTACTTGGGATCATAAGCAAAGTATTTTTGGAAACATTTCACAGCTTCAATGACCAAAAGTGCTTTTATATTGGTATCGCAGCCAGTTTCAATTATGATGGGGGACCAAGCTTAATTGAGCTTGTACGGGATTGACTGCAGGAACACGGTAATTTTCAATTGTTATCTAGCCCGACATAATTCACGCATTGAAGTTTCGTTCTTTCTAACACGTACTAACTAATGTGTGTACCCCTGAGCTCTGGAAATTGTTGAAAAGAAGGAATACCTGCTGAGAAAAAATAGTTCACAAAAATGTTCTATAAAAAAACAAGTGGGCTTTAAATTTCATATAGTATCTAAATTGGGACACATTTGGTGGACATGCGCTTGTAGACATGACACCACCCAGTTCTGAGAGTTCGCTCAGAACCAGTTGCGCACATTAGGGCATCTTTTTGTCACATTTTATAAAACGTAGGTGTTCATCTATCATGCCTTTCATTGCCTTTGCAATGTGTGTGTTGTCAGCATTACATAACATTCTTTGCAGAAAAGTGGAAAACAGTAGTTTATACGTAGATTTCATGGTAGCATCAAAAAACATGGACAGAGGAAGGACAGAATGCCACAAATTTGTAGGTTGGTGCTTGTGGTGTCTCGTTCTTTCCCTATCCGTAATCTTTCATGCTGCAATGAATCCTGTCAAGCAAGCCGAATGACGATTATGAATGTGAGACGAAAGAACTCCCCAAAGTGTGTGAACATTCTCTGAAGTCATTGTGTAATCGTGCACTTCTGATTTGAATGTGCCAAGTGGGACATGCAGAGTCTTTCGTACGACACAGGCAGAACGCGAGGACCTGTTGCAGCTGATGTTGAATGCTGAGGAAGAGGCCGACTCCCTGATTGATGTGCAGCAGCTCACTGTGGCGCATGAGGAAGAGGAGGTCGCTTGTGCATGTGAGTCTTATAATATAAGACTCAGCTGCTCACAGGAGCCTTAATTACAGATCACAAAATGTTTCTAACTACTAGTACATAGAATATAGCCAACCCGGTATGTAGGTTGGCTAAATGTGTAGCCAGTATGCGTGCTGAGTCGAGCTATCCGCTTCAAGTAAAAGTCAGCACTGGTATGTAAAAAAAAAAGAAAAGAAAGGAAGTGCACGAGTCTCTTATGAATAATATAACAATAATTGTTAAGGTTTACGGCCCTGAAACCATGATATAATTATGAGAGACGCGCGCCCCTTATGAAGCTTTTCAAACTTGATAGAACTTGAAACGTAAACAGGGGCCTCATTTTACGCTCCATAAAGATGTGCTTCATTTAGTAATCATCAGTGAAACACACCTGTTAAGTCTGGTTTAGTATGCTATAATGTGCTAGTCACTGTTCATTGAATCTTACTGCCTGTTGCCTCTAATATTGTTGACCGAAATTTATGGAGCCTCAATAATTTGACATTCAGGGTACCGGGAAATGTGTATATGAACCAAAGTAATAACTAGATATAGCTTATTGAACACACAGCACTTGGTAACTTTATGTGCTTTCGTGGACCCCCTGTGCATTCTTCGCATGCGACTACGTAAAGAACAAGCCAAAAGCTTTTAGAATATTATGGGGGAGAGAGGGAGTAAGGGAGAGTGCGTCTGTTCAGCGTTCAGAGGCTGATATAAGCTTTGAAAAAAAAAAAAAAGCCAGGCCTGTGCGGAGCGCACAACACAGTCACAGTGAATGCTAGAAGATCGGCTTTTCGGAGCCTTTTCTAAACACTCTTTGGGATGCTACAAGCACTCTGCTGGGTACTCACTACACCATGAATAGTCATCAATATTGTGAGTAGGCCGCCATTCACTATGCTATCCTTCATCATTCTTTGGAGAAACGTGGCATCCGCTACACACTTGTTGGAAATTTTGTTTTATTTTTTTCATGCAGTGGCTGGCGATGATAAATATTCCGGAAGTAGTATATTTACCATAAATAGATAGCACAGTTAGAAGTGTGAGGTACCTATTAAGGAGGTATTTCAGGTTTTGTTCCTGATTTATCCAATCTATTAACTACCGTATATATTCGAATCTAGGCCGATAGCTTTTTTTTTTTTCAATTATCTTTGCATCAAACACCAAGGTCAGCTTAGATTCGAGAATTTAAAAAAAACGCGTCATTTTTTATTGAGAAAAGCTATGCACAGCTAGTGCCACCTGGATGTCATTATAGTCGTTAGAAGCCAAGTTAATACCTGGCTTAAGTACACACGTGAGGCCACCACGTGAGGCCATGCGGTAAAGTGCAATTTTCACTAGTGTTGAGGCGAGTGCTTGTCATTATGATTCGTGCTTCGAGTGTTCTGTGTGTGGTGTAGCTCAATGACGCCAAACAGGTGGTGTCGTTATAGTGCTGCTTATAAAAGGAACGTTTTCCTAGCTACTGAGTCATCGTCCAACGTTCAATCTGGGCGGGACTGAGTGGAGCTTTGCTGGAGGGACTGCAGCGTGGCACAACAACCCGGGAACTTTGATTGTACGCTCTTTTTAGAAGTGGGGAATATTCAATGCCCTTGATGGCATTGAGGATTGTGCACTGTTTCAAGACAGCGACAAAGATGTCACCAACGAGGGAAGCAGTGACGACAACTCGGAGTGAGCGCGGGATCGGCAAGCCTTTATGATGCAACTAGAAGCAACGCGAAAAAAACAACAAAAAAATACATGCAACAGGACTTGTGGCTGTATGTTTCTGAAGTTAGTTGTTTCATGAACGAACTGCTTTGTTCCATCTTCATGTTCAATAACATCTTATATTTGTGAATGCTGTCTTAGCTGTTTCATTCGACCAACATTCGAGGCAAGTATTTTTCTTCTTCTTTTTGGGCTTCGGATTTTTGGGGGTCGGGTTAGAATCGGGGTCAGCCGAAATTCAAGTAAATACAATATGTGGCATTCAGCATTTTAGTTATAGATGTTACCTCAAAATAGTAGGCCTCAAAACAAAATATGGAATCTGTTTCTAATGATCGTGAATGTTCATGTGGAGGAGAATAGATGAATTACGTTCAACAAGATCAAAAATCTTTTTTTCGTTGATGAGAAATTCTCCTTGTTGCGGTTTCCCGTTACTCAGCCTTTTGGTATCTCTTTATGAAAAAGCTTCTATAAGAATATTAGATTTAGCAGTTCGGTAAATAAGTATGTAAAATATGTATTGTTGAATTTCTGTAGCTCTGTCACAAGGCTATTTTGAGATTGATACCTCCAAAGTTGACATAAAGATGTTTCCTGGGCCAATTTATAGGTCTTTCTTCTTTCATAAAAACATCTACATTATGCATAAAAACTAAAAATAGCTGTACAGAATCAGGAACATGCATATATTCAGTTAATAAAATTCAAGCTACTTAGCTTGTTGTATGCTACATAATTCATAATCAAACTTGGTCAAAATATACAGCTCCGTTGCACCTCTTGGTTGTCATTGATTCTCTGAGCTCTAAAAATATTTCTGGCTGCAAAACAAATGGATCTCTTCTTTCCACTCATCAGGCAATATTTAGAATTTGTGATAAATTCAAGTAATGAACCAGCCTTTCTTTGACCTTACGTGTCATCACCCATTTGTATGTTTGTGTGTGCTGTTGAGTAAACTTTCTAATAAAAAAAATGTTACGTACGCAGCACATTTTTAAAAAGTTTATATGTAGCTGCATCTGAAGCCATCTAGGCTACAATAGACACACTCTTAATAAATTGTAGTTTCATTTGTTATTCATTTTTTGTTTCACTGTGACTGACGAGACGAGGACAATACAGGGACTTCAGGACAGGTGGTACGGAACACCACATTTTCTGTAGCGCATTCCATCGCTCTTCTAAGAATTTCATTTGAGAAAAGATCCGACTGAAATTTCACTTGTAATTTGTAAAATGTAATGTACTGGTCTGTGTTCGTAGTGCTCCTTATTTTCTACTTACAGACATGGCTTCCCATCATTCTATTCAGTCTATCCATCACTGAAAGTCTATCCCATCATTGAAAGTGTCAATGATGGGATAGACTTTGCAGACCTTTCCAGGCTTCATGGCTACTTCTTAAGAAACTTGGGTGCTGGTAAACACTTTGTGCATGGGCAGAACTTCATGTTACTGTTTGGCAGTGCCATAATATTTATGAAAACTTGCCATTTGATGTCATTTTTATGGAGTAGACTTTGCACTTTGAAGGATCTACACGTTTACGTAGGTTATTAAACAAGGAAAAATGAGGATAGCAACTAACTACTTTACTTCCTTAGGGACATATTCTGTAAATATTTTCGTTGAATGAGATCATCTAATTATAGAGCTCGACTGCTGATTCAAAGTTTGCGTAATCAAATATCGGCTGTTTCAATAGAGGATAATAAAATGCTTGAAGCTTGCATACTTGGATTTAGGTTCTCACCAAAGAACGTCAGGTGATGGACATTTCAAGAACCCTCCATTGCGGTGCTCCTCAATCTTATTGTGGTTTTGGAATATTTACCCTTTGAATGTTTTTGCTGTACATGTAAAGAGACTGTTTTCTGTCATAGTGTCTGCCGCGCGGGTACGTTTACGATCCTCCACCAGAAATTTTGCACCGTAATGATGATGCGTGCTCACTGGGAAGTGCTGCTACTTCTGAGGACTTGCAAGAAGCATTGGAAATGATTGCGCTGCCTTCGTGCAAAGATAAACGAAACTGATTTCTAGTGTCAGCGCGTCACGCGGTGTGCGATAACGCCAATGGGCAATGCCCTTTAGTAGTTTTGGTTTCGCCACTTGGTCTCAATGAACACACATGAAACTTGATTTTGATCTTTATCAGAACTGACTTACCGGGGTGGTGAAAGTTCATTTACATCTTTATTGGTGGTGCTTTCAACTTGTTTATCACTGACACTCACGAGCTATCCCCATTTTATTGTAATAGCAATTATATTTCGTCTGAGCTGGTTTTTGCCACCGCCACCATCATGCACCGTAAATGTACATGTATCTATATATATGAAAACTCAAGAAAGAAAAATAGCCGCCCGCGCTCGGCACCCAGCTCGTCGCGATGCGCCAACGCGTGATTATCTCCCACGTGTACTTTGCCTCGTGGATGAAGGCGGGGGGGAGGGGGGGAGGGGGTTAGGTGCTAGTGTGCCCGCACTTATCCTTTGGGGGGGAGAATCGTGTGCCTTGGTACTTTTTGTGCGTCATTTTTTATTAAACAGTGCGTTAAGTGCCGAGCTGTAAACATTGTTAGCTGTCGTCCTGTGTGTGTTGTTTTCGTGCATCATTTGTGCGTGAGCAGCACGCTGCACATTTCAACCTGCTAGCCGTTCTCAGCGTTACATTCTAACTTGTTGCTATCGCATTCATTGCTTCGTACTTGTGGCAAAACTGCGACTTTTTTTCTTCATTACCGAGTTTATGGGACCCAAAGCAGCCACATGCAGAGGAGATGCTGTATGTTTACCAGCATGACTTGTTGCTCCATGAAAAAAACGGAGACGTGTTTTATGTGCACAGACGTAAGCCAATGTTTCAAGGAGTACCATGCTTTGAACGTTTTGCAGTTTTTAGTAATGCTTACATCGAAGAACTCTTCCCTATTATTTTGTAATTTTTTCACGCCTTTACACATTTCACATTCGAAAATGCCAATAAAAGTAATTTGATCATTCAGGAAATTTTTTCCTTCAAAATTTGACACTCATAGACTCAAGCCCTGAAATTAATAAACTAAAGTTGATTCTCATTGGATTCAAGTACAGCAGCCAGCTGCACACATAGAACATACTTGTCATTCAATTAACGGTAAATATTGAGGGTGTCAAGAGTAGCTCTCAATAATTCGTTTTTAGGGACGAAGAACCTTAAGACTCTACAATATCCCTCCGTCCATCAACCGTCGTTCCGCATCTAAAGCAGATGTAGTGCAGGTACATGTAAACAAACCGAAGCATCTGTGAAAAAAAAAAAAAAGTTAGTGAAAGGCTCTTAACCAGAACAAACAAAATGAGAGGCCACAACATCATAAAAACATCTACATTTAACCACTCATCAATTAAAGTATATAACAGAACAAAAAGTTAAAAAGAACTACACAAAAAGACTGTCAATCAAAACGAAATGGAAGGCCACAACACCATAAAAGTAGCAAAGTGGCACTGTTAACAACAAGGTACCCCAGAGCTGAAGGTGCAGCAATCGGTGGTGGAACACCCATCATCGTGGCTGACTACTGTCTTTTCTCTCATAGCAGAGTATTAAATACTCTATATCGTAAAACACTTATTCTAAACACACAAATGCCAGAAGTGTTGTCTACTGGAAGTGGAGACTCTTTTACATGCACGAGTGGGCAGTGTCTCTGGTGACTTATAGTAACACTGAACAATCACCAGTGCCTCACCCACTTATCACAATTAACTTCGTGGAGATGCGTGGATTTTACTTTTAGCTACGCAATTCAGAACAGTAATCGCATTGTACTTAAATAAGATCAGAACCAAAATTAGGTAGCGTATGTGGTGTGGCAAATGCCTGCACATTGTCTTGTATACTGGTGTTTTCCAGCCCTTGAAAGTGTTCCAGTCATCCGCAAGCGGCGGTTTATGACCACAACAGAGATTCAATCCAATGCAGTCATGTTCCTTGTTGCTGGGTGAGTGCGGTGAACTTTATTTTTTTATGTGAACACTTACGATCGCAATACCCAGATGCTATCCTCATGAAGACTTGGAGTTTCTCACTAACAAAATGCACTATCATTGCCGTCGTGGCAGTTGTTAGTATCATTTAGGATTTAATAATGCTGTGAATAACTTTCGTTTCAGTTCTGTGTCAGTGCAGTCTCCTTGTCTGTATCTGAAACTCTGATGCTTAAGCTGTATTTTCTCTTAGTCTTATTTGTTTTCATATAGATAAATGAGTTCAAAGATTTGCTTAGTTGAACCGTGCGGTTTCGTGAAATAAATTATGCTTGCTGTGCAAGGGTTGTCAAAGCCTTTGCTGTCACTCCATAATGAGGAGTGAAATACTACTATTACGAAAACTCGTTTCATGTTTGCATTAAGTGTTGTACCTTCTCACGTTGCCATGAAGAACAGACGAGTGCGGTAATATTCCATAAGCACCTGTCTAGGCCAGTAAAGTTGATAGTTGAGCAAGTTGGTCACAGTTGATGAGTTGGTGGCACTGCTTTACATGCAAAAATGAACTTGTCTGGGTCATAACGTAGTGAACACGTGGTACATAACAAACACTTGTAGTAACAGTATTGGAACTGAACAATATTTTTTGTGACCTGTACTATAAGGGACACGCTACTCGCATGCATTAAGTACGTATTTTGTAGCATATTCGTCTCATTCATGTCAAATGTTTCTTTGAAGATATCATTCGTGCCTCGTGTGTGTGGCTGCTAGTTCTATGCAGCATTTGTTTTTAAAATGCAGGTTGTTTTTGCCGAATGTTCCAACTGTTCGGACAAAGTAGATGCCTGAATTTATATAAGAGCCTGTATTCACAAAGCCTCAGTGAGTGCACACCCAGGCATCGTGCAAGGTGTGCAAGTGGTCGGTAAGGGACGATGCAGTGACCATAGAATGGTACGGTCTCGAATTCGCTGGACTTGAGGAAGGAACGACAAAAACTGTTACGCAAGAAGCCAATCAATAAGCTAGCACTGAGAGGGGATGTACAGGAATTCAGAGTCTCGCTTCAGAACAAGTACTTGGCTCTTAGTGAGGAAAGCAACCTTAGCGTCGATAAAATGAATGATAATCTGACGAGTATCATTACGGAGTGTGCAGTGAAAATTGGAGGCAGGGTAGTTAGACAGGACACTGGCAAGCTTTCCCAGGAAACGAAGAATCTCATTAAGAAGCGTCAAATCATGAAAGTCTCAAGTACAACAGACAAAATAGAACTGGCAGAGCTTTCGAAGTTGATTAATAGGCGTAAGGTATCCGATGTGAGAAAGTATAACATAGAGAGAATTGAACCCGCTCTCGAAAACGCAGGAAGCGTCAAAGCAGTGAAGAGGAAACTTGGGATAGGCAAAAATCGGGTGTATGCACTAAGGGACAAAAAAGGCAAAATAACTACCAATATGGATAAATAGTTAAAATAGCGGAGGAGTTTTACAGAGATCTGTACAGTAGCCAGGACAACCACGATTTTAATACTATAAGAACTAGCAGTAATCCAGATGACATCCCACCAGTAATGATAGAAGAAGTCAGAAAAGCTTAGGGGAGCATGCAAAAAGGCAAAGCTGCTGCTAAGGATCAGGTAACATCAGATCTGCTGAAAGATGGAGGAGAGATTGTGTTAGAAAAACTAGCCACCCTGTTTACGAGGTCTTTTTCTTTTTTTTTAGTAAATCATTCACAAGTTTTTAATTTAGTTGCTTCACACCCAGTCCTCTGAGCATGTGGCATTGTGCTTTAACATCGGCTTAGGTTCGAAACAACTGGCACTACCTTGTCGTTCACATCGTACCTGCTAGCTAAGCACCCGGACATCCAAGAGAGGACGAGGAAGGAAATACTGTCAGTCATCAAAGAGGAGGTAAGGGGCAGCTTCATGCTGTTCTCTTCGAACATCATCTGCCATTAACTTATCTTGCTCAGTAACCCTTTCAGACGCCACCTATGAAGAACTGTTTGTAAATGTTGTAAATGTATCAAATCGCTACAACGTTACTGCAAGGCACTCAATATGCTATTGCGACAAGAATAATGAGATAATTTCCAAATTTAGAGGTGTAATAACAACTCATCTTAATTGAATTTTAGTTAATTATCTCTTTACCCTAAAGTCATAGATGCTTGCTTTTCACATAAATAAAATAAGCTCTCACGCAACGAATGTAGTGCAAATGTATTTTCTGTTATGTTCATTCTGAGCCCAGAAAAATTCTTCTTTTTACATTGCTCGAAGGAAGGGGCACGTCACACAACTCATCGAACGTGGTAGTTCCTCCAGAAAAGTGACCATATGGATCAGCGCACTGCAAAACGAGGTTAGATAAAAACTAATTATTATGCAGGAGGTTCAATTCATCAAAAGTATGTAATATCTTGCTCTTTCCTAGCATCTACTTTACGCTTATAGTGAAGACGAGTAATGTACACAATTGTGTACATAATGTTTCAAAGGGTTAAGTCAGCTTGTGCATATAGGCAGAACCTTCATCTGTGTTTTCTGAAAGTTAAAAATAAAATAAAATATATAATTGCAGCTTCGTACTAGTGATGCCAAGTCTGGAGGAAGAGCGCAGCCGTGTGGCCTTGCTCCTCTTTATTTTTCTCTTTCTTTCATCTCTCCCCCGCTTTTTCTCTCGGTTTCTTGTGTCTGTTTTTGTACCAGTTGCTTTATATTTAATTTTTCCTCTCTCGCTTCGTTTTTCTCTTTTCTTTTCTCTTCGTTTCTCTTTTTTTTTTTCTCGTCTTGCTCTCCGTCTTTTTTTATCATTTTCTTGTAGCTTTCTTTCTGTCTTTTCTAACTTTTATATCACTGTTCTCGCAATATTTTTCTCATTTTCTTGCTTTCTTCATAACTTTCCTTCTCTCTTTATTTTGTGTTTCACGTGCTCCGCTTCACCCTAGGCGAGGTTTCGTTTGACACTCGCACCTGCTGTATTTGGTAACGAGGCTGGCCCAATTCCTGTGACGCAGGCTCACCTGTGGTTTTTTGCATGCACCAGTTTTAATGGCCGGCACAAATAGCTCCTCTGTGAAAAAAAAAAAAAAGGGTTTTACGATTCATGGGTCCAACCAAAGTTTTGCACATGCCTAATAATTAATACAGTTGCCTTTGTGGTGCCGCCATTTAGATTCTATATAGCTGCTCTATGAGGAAGTCTCAAATTCAAAGCAATGATGCACCTTGCCATCAAAACTTTCTGGACATTGTGTCCTTGAAACAGCAATAGTTGAAGCCACCACTGCGGCACTGCTAGCTATATTGCAGTTTCAAACGAGCACTTTTATGGCAGCTTTAATAGTTTTCAGAAATCCGTGCCATCACAGTGAGAGGTTTCATGCGGTCAAGCATGTACACAGTACTGCAGTGAAGCATACCAAGAATGGAAAGGGACCACCATCATGGGACTTAACTTGTTCTTTAATTTTACATGTGCTTGCTAGCTGTGTCCGGTATGGCAGGTTTTGGAGCTACCATAGAAAGTCATGTGAGGGCCGTATATGTAAAAAAAAATCTGAGTTAGATTTTTGTGTGTGCTGCGCATGCTTGAATATTTAACATTTTTTATTTCGTCGTATGATGCTCGCACTTGAACTCTGTTGTCAAAATTGAATCGTCTCTTTTTCTGTAATTTTGCACAGAACTAGGTGCAGAGCACCGCATCGTTGGTGCTGTACACCTATGACGCAAGCAAGGCATGACGTTCAAAATCCATAATTAAAAGGAGGTTTTAGAAGAAGAACTTCAATAATAATGTCCAGCGTGCGAAGTTGATTTGGGGCAGGCCTCAGCCCCAAATCAACTGCCAAGGGCTCATGGCCTTTGGCATCGGCCACGAGCCCTTGGTTTCGGGCGGCTTCCTCAGTTCGCTGAACGGCCCACAGTTGTTGTTTGAATGCGGAGCTGTGCAGAGCCTTCTCCCAGCACCCCTGCGGTTTGAGACTGCCTCTTCGCGGTTTTTGTTCTGTCGTCTAAACTTCAGCATTCCCATAGTATGTGGGCAGTGTTGCCTTGTCATCACAGACCTTGCATTTTTCTGTGAAATACAGATCAGGGTATACGCTTGGCCTAGAGCTGCTGTGCACGAAGTTCAGTCATGTTCAGGTTACCCACCTGAATGTGACTATCATCATCATCAAATCTGCACAATGTTTTCTTTGGCGTGATCCTGTTCGCTTTATTTTTTGTTTTCGCATTGCTGAGTTGTTGGGCAAGTGTGCTACTTATGTTTACTTCTTTAACAGCTTTCCCACTTCACTTTCCCAGCTGTTGCCTGAAATCACTGTGCCTTGTCTACATCACAGCATACTACATCACAGCATAATCACAGCATACTTGTCTACATGTAGGCATGTACATTTACTTTTTTACAATTCTCGCAGAATGGCTTAACATACGACAGTTTAACCAAAATGCGCTATTTGGACCAAGTTATCTCAGAAGCTCTTCGCTACTACCCAGTTGTTGTTGGGTAAGTATCATTCCTTGTTGACAGTTAAAAAAGAACACTTTTGAAACGTTACCGCATGTGATAAAATACATTTCTGCATGGCCATCTTTGTCGCGTGGGCTGCTAGAAGGAATGAGCCGTTAAAGAAAATATTCTTCCAGACCTGGCTTTGGCAACATTTCTAGTGTTGAATAAGCTACCTACCTTTGACAGAAGCATAGAGCTTCCATTCAAACACTTTCATTATCATAAAACAAATTGAACTGAAGAACTTTTTTGCTGGCTGATCTGAATCAAACCTATGACTTCACTCGCTCCCGTTATTGGTACTATTCGAACTATGCTTTGTGGTCATCAATACGTGCATATGTTCGAGTGGCCCTTTTTTTTACCATGTGAAACAAATCCCCTTCTAGAGAACCAATTCCTAACAATACGGAAGTACAATGTTGAGTACATTGTACTTCAGACCGATTGATTCTGAAGACCTATTGATTCAAGATCAATCAATTGGTCTTGCATTGTTGTTTTTCTTTAAGAGGAAGCAACAATGATGTTCAATGACTTAATATTGTCATTTGTGTTGAAAGCTTAGTGCTTCTTTACATTTTATAGTAAACAATTTTTTTTTATTCACGTGATACCAGTGCACGGCTTCATAACAATTACACCATGGCACTATGTGGCTGCAAACTTTTGACTTGTGCCTATATGGGTGCATTTAGTTACTGTGAGTTGAATTCATTAGCATGAAGGGAACCCTGAAGGGATTTGTAGAATGAAGAGAAGAATTTTGCAAATTTTAAAACATGGAAAAATCCCAAAAGGTGGGCTTACTCTGGTTAAGAGAAATGTTAATTTCTGATTCAGCCTAATTTTACAGCTTTTAGTATTTGCTATTGAAGGAATGAATATAAAGACAATTGTATGTGCAAAGAAGCCAATAAAAGTACTCGAAACAGTACTATGCAAGGAAATTACCAAGATTCGTATACTTCTCTTTCTAAAGCAACATCAACCTGGTCAGGTTTACTCAGTACATACACTTTATGTGCTTTTTGTAGGACAGTTCACCCTTTAACTAGTGGGTAGATAAACCAAAGTAAGTTTGGCTGTCGAACTTACTATTTAGGTTTTTATTGGGTACAACACGAGAAAAACGGTTCAGTTATTTTTATTGTCATAATAATTATGGAAAATAATTCATATGAAAATTTTAGGTGCGAAGCATCCTAGATGCTCGGCTTGTCGCATCTCCTGCAATCACAGTTTGTCATCATAAAGTGAACCTCGCATGAAGATGTGATTTCATCATGTCATCATGATGACACATGGTTGACTAAATTTGTGAGGCAATCACAACGTAACCAAGACGTGGCAAAGCATTGTAAGGCATTGGCTTGTTAGCATCTAATGCCATCACGTCGTGCATCATGTAGTCAGGGTTCATTATGAGAATGGGTATTCACCACGAAAATTGAGTAAATCCCACTCCTCACGGCCAGTGCTTTAAAAAACGCCAGGCCTGCGCGGAACGCGCTGAACAGTCACAGCGAAAGCTTGAAGGGCGGCCTTTCAGAGCCTTTTCTAAACACTTTTTTTCTAAACCCACTACACCATACGTAATCATAATTTTTTAGTAGTAGGCCACCATTCACTATGCTATCCTTCGTCAGTCTTGGGAGAATGGAGGTATCAGCTACACGCTTGCTAGGAATTTAGTGCAGTTTTTTATGCAGTGCCTGATGATGATGAGGAATTATGCCTCATGTGGGTATCAAGAACAAGTTTTCTAATGGTTTGGAGCATTGGACGACCCACTCATTATGCAACTCGCATTGTGTGACGCCTGGTTGTTTTTTTGATGTTCTAAAATGCTTTATCACTCAAATTAGCGCAATTCCTTTACCGACAACAAGCCTGCCTAAGGCCAGTTACGAAACGAGTTTCAAGCACTGGCGTGGCTCAGTGGTAGAATACTTGGCTTGCACGCAGCAAACCCGAGTTCGAATCTTTTTGTGTGCTTGGTGTTTTTTATTTACGGAGTTTTTTTTTAATTTCGTGCGATACTAGTTACGGACAGTGGCGGCGATGGCGGACAACTATGGCACCGCGCGTGACCCAGGTTCTGATCTCATAACAGTTTTCGTTTTAAAATGAAGAAGGAAACAGTTTACTCAACAAGTCACCAACACTGTTAGTGGAGCTGAAACACTCTTCCCTAGATGTTAGAGAGAACTGAATCCCAGCATGCTCAGATGAAGAAAAAGAATGAAAAGACATTTGTCTTTCGCCTGGTTTCACCTTAGAGGGACTGAAAGACTCTTCCATACATGTTTTGCTCGTCTCAAGTTTTTTTTGTGCTATCTCGCAGTTTCACGATTTGAGTCACTTCCAATATTGTGGACTAGTTGCTGAGTAATTCACACTGGTTTTCTTTTCTCTCTCTCTCCTTCTTTCCTTTGAAGGGCATGTGATCAGGTGAAAAAAAAAATCGATGTTTGGCTCATGAGTTATTGTAAATAGGACTGCTTTATTCGATGCATTTTTTTGTGAGCAGAATGAGAGGCATGAAGAACATGATGGTGGGGCCGGCCGATTTTGTAATAAAGGGACACAGAAGAAAAACAATGAAACAGTTTAGAGTGATGATTTGTACTATAAAGAAATCCTATTTTCATTAAACACACCTTTATTGGCTTATTAATAGCAAGGAAAATCAAGGTCAGTTTAATTTCGAATTTCACTCTGAAAGTCTTTGTACGTGTTGTTAAGGATAAAGAAAATTTTCTCCTTAAAGGAGCCGTTGTTGCACAAATCAAGCGTGTTGTTTTTATCGCTTTTTTTCGAACTGTGGAATGCGCCGATGTCATTGCGTGAAGGGCAATGCCGAAAACAAAGATGTTATAATTATATTTCGATGAAGCAACCACGTTTTTTTTTGGACTAGGGCGACACACAGCAGCTGTTTTTGTGTTTGGAACTGACGCTTCACCAGGTGGAAGTGAAGACATAGGCTGTGTGTTGTAATTGGTTCTACACGACAAGTCGCATATAATATCTATACGGTCCCAAACAGGCCACACTATCCTATGCTAAAAACAGTGAAAGCACTCTTTATACTTCCTCAGATGCAAAACTATTTCTGTTTTTGAATATAGAAGTGTGAAAACGATTGAAGAACGCTATGCTAAGAGCACTGAAATATAACCGCCACAAGGCAAGTCGTCCGGTACGTCTCTGCAAGAGGCGCACGGTGATTGGCAATGGCCTTCGATGCCAGTAGGAGAGTGAAATAGAAAAGGGAACATTTTCTATCATCGTCTGTTGGTGCTTTCAAGTTTGAAGACTAGGAGCTTTCATTACCATGCACCAGTATTGATGTTTTTTTTTTTTTGCGTTGATCTCGGTTTTCGGCTCTGTGTAAACTCTAGTGCTGTAGAATGCAGACAAAAAAAGTGTCGCAGGACCCTTTTAATTGAGCCACACTGGCTCAATGAAATTTTCAGAGGACAATGTACGTCACATGTAATTTTTACGAACTATGTAGTCACGAGTAGATGCAATCAAAATTTATGACAATTGGCCATTAGTGCGTGAACTCCAACATGGCCTCGCCCCTCACATTTTATTTTTGCGCGCTCTCCCTCTTACTAAGCATCTTGTCGCAACAACCATAATTATTTGTGTATTATGAACGGGTGACTTACTAATACGAAAAAATGGTCTTTCTCTTTAATTGTTCATTAGTTCTCATTGATATTGTCTCTAAAAAGCTAGCCTTAGATTTCCACTTTTTTCCTTCTTTCTCCTTAGTGTCTTTTTAACAATCTGTTGGGCAGATTCTCTTGAAAAGTAAAGAAATGCTCAAGAACATCCAGAAGCTTGAGCTTGAGGAGTCTTGAAAAGTAGCAACATGGTGGCCCCATGGAAAATTGACTGAATAATAGTACTGATAGTATAAATGACAGTTCTTAAATTATAAAAAAAATTGTAAAAAGGTGGGAATGAAATACTGAAGTTGGAAATGAGAACATTTTTTTAACATGTACGTCACTTGTAACAGGTTCATTACTAGAAAGTGCGACCAGGAGTACGAGTACAAAGGTATCAAGATTCCCAGTGGGATGTCGATATTGGTGCCGGCTTTTCAGATGCACCATGACCCCAAACTGTGGAACGACCCCGAGGCATTCATTCCAGAGAGGTAAGATATTTATCTAAGTGGAGAAACACTGCTCATGTTTCATTGACCTAAGCAATCCTGCACATGTTGAATGTGAATCTAGCCTAGCATATCGAAGAAAATTTTTCCATTTTTTTCTCAGTTTTCGGCTGGTAGTCTTCATGCTTTAGCTTAATTAAGTTTATTTCTGAGAACAAAGTAGGAACCTGACAAGCACAAAACTCTAGAGGCTAGAAACCATCACAGCAGAAAAGGTCAGAAAATGAGAAAATGGTGTCAATCGTGTGAGGGTGTTGGCAAACAAGTGTGCTCTTGGGCTGTCATTTCAGTGACAAAAATTATGGGAGTTAATTCCTTGCATGGCCCAGTATATGCGTTCCACTTTCAATATATAGTGACCTTGAGAATGGACCCTTAGGGAAGAACAGAGCCCATTAGTGAGGTGGCGTAACATTACTAGTTTATTGAAGTTTGGTGACTGCTTTAAGACAAAATTGGTGTGCTAGTTGGTACGAAACATGTTGTGGTGCAAAACCATGTAGTGTTCAGGTTGTATGAAACTAGATAGTGCTCTGTTTGGCACACAACATAACAGTTGGGACTACATGTATTTCACGCTGTAATGTATTTTCTTTTTTTTTTACCTCTAGGTTTAGCACTGAGAATAGATCCAAAATAGAACCAATGGCTTACCAGGCATATGGCAATGGGCCTCGCAATTGCGTAGCTATGCGGTTTGCTCAGCTGGTGCTGAAGTTTACCTTAGCAAAGCTGCTCTCAACTTATGAGCTTGTACTGGATCCTAACAAGCACAAGGTAGGCTTTTCCACATCGTCGGCCATCTAGTGTGTTGGAGTTTCACTGGCTTGGTAGTTTCATTGATAGGCCGTCTCAGCTTCCGTTTTCACAATTGTTCATTCATTCATGCAATGACCTACTTGCACCTGTAGAACGCGCGTGCAGAAGGAACCGAGAGCTACATCTATTTAAGAACTAGTTTATTGTTTCCCAAAAACGTGAGCAGGCGTGCGGGACAATGCAAAAGGTAAAAAGGAGAAACAGGAGAGAAGGCACGCGATTTGAGTTGTCCCCTGTCCCCGCCGCGCCGCCCGACCGGCGACGCTGGCCAAGCACAAGCTTTTATTTTGTTTCTTTGTGATGCCGCGGGCGCCGGCACTAGGGCATGTCATAAGAAGATGTGCTACAGAGCTCCCGGGTTACCAAATTGTAGAGCGCGCGTGCAGAAGGAACCGAGAGCTACAACAGCTGGTTAGGAACTGGTTTATTGTTTCCCAAAAACGCGAGCAGGCGCGCGGGACGATGCAAAAGGGAAAGAGGAGAAGCAGGAGAAAAAACGCACGGTTCGAGTTATTTCCTGTCTTCGCCGCGGCGCCGGCCAAGCACGAGCTTTTATTTTGTTTCTTTATGATGCCGCTGACACCGGAATCAGGGTGTGACATAAGAGGCTGTACTACACACCATTAAGGTGTGACTTACTTGCTGTATTGAAAAAATCACCGCCCAAGCACTCCGCACAAATCATTAACCAGTAAAACCTAGAACGTGTGACCCTCGTGTTCAGCAGTGGGTTCAACCTGATGCTGCACTGAAGCATTTCAAAATTAATGTTTCCTCGTTTGTGCTCTTTAATGAGGTCAGACACACGTTTAGCTTGGGATTACCACAGTGTTTGCAATTGAACCCCTTTATAAGAGGCATGGTCCAGGCAGCAGTTGTTGTCTTTTATGCGAGATTTTTTTTATAAAAGGGGTACCTCGTATTCATTTTTTATCAAACTGTATTTTACTGTAGGCACACTGGCGTCTCTTATACCCATCTGTCTCTTATATCAGTGTCTCTTATAAAGAGGTTCGACTATGTTTCGTTGCCGCACAGATTTGCTTCGACTGATCACGGTCATGGAGGAGTGTAATGAGCGGTTGAACGCATTTTGCAACGTGTTAATCACAGTGGTTGTTGTCGAACCACAGGCGGTCACAGACGTCGTAGCCAAAGCCGAAGTGCTGCTGGAGAAACTCCCGTCGAAAGCGGGTGTTCGCCCGGGTGAACGCTCTCTCGCAATCATCACGTTGATGCTGTCATGCCCGCAACGGCGCTTGTTTGGCACGCGTTTGTTGCACGCGTTTGTAACTTCAAGTTAACTAGGCAGCGTGGTTAGCAGGATTCGTCCACCAGTGGCACTTGCATTCCTGTTCACGATTTAGCATGACTTGGAAGTTTGCTGGATCATCGGTGCGCAGTTTCTGCCGGCACTCGGCCTTTCGGGCCTTTTTTTTGGGCACAGAGTGAACCATGGGCCAGTCGAATGCAAGCTCTCTTGCGTTTGGCACTCTTCTAAAGTTGCTCGTGGCTTACTCATAATCAAAGTCACAGTATATAAACCGATGCGTGTGTGCTCGGCACTGGTGCTGCGACGGGATGGACGATGTTGCTCACATTGCACAATGCCGAGAACGAGTCAACTGACAGTACAGCCAATGTAGACCACTCGTTACACTGATGCCGAACAGTTTTTCGTTTTTCCTAGACATAGATAACTTTTAAAGACGATAGTCTTTCTTGGGGACTTTCGGCGCGAAAATTTTGGCCTGTCTGTAGATATGCCTGTTTGTTCGCAGTAACGATCTCGGATCCCCCAAAGGTACCAAATCATACTTCAAATGGCCAACCCCATTCGCAGGGCCCACCAATATTGCTCAAGTTTCAGCATTCATACTTGTGCGATTGTCAATTAAAAAGCAATCATTGCGCATATCTGAGGCAGCATAAGAACACATCGATGTTTTGTATGTGTGCCTTTATACTAGAGAAGGCATACACAAGTAATTCTAAGGACCGTAGCTTTTATCATGCCGTGCTGACAGTGCAACGCGATGCTCAAATAGGCAAGTGTTTCCAATGCTTTGCTAAGACTACACAACACGGTGCCATGGTGGCACCTGCCTTTCGCTTTGCGTTCTACTCCTTATCACCTCCGAGACAGGCGCGCAACGTTCTCCGAGGGCGCGCATGCCTTCCTTCGTTTTTGAAGATAACTGCCAGATGGCACTCCTGTATAACGTGCCTCGATCAGCTCGTTAGCCTTCGCTGCACGGATCGAGACTGTCTAACACAGCGCTTCCAGAATACAATTCACCAATTTTCTCGCGCAAAACATCAAGAAAACCTTTTGTTCACTCTCTTTACAAGCAAGACTATTGTCTTTCGATGACATTTGCAGTGAAACATGCACATATGGGGCAAACTTTTTCCGCAAAGAGTATTCCATGTATTTGATTAATTATAAAGACTGGGCTACTGCAGGAGCTGCAAGCCAGTTTGAGTTCTTTTTCATCTGTGAGGTGATCACTCATAAGGGAGAAACACTGTGCGGCAACGTACTTACCCAATGCGCAAAGCGAATTTTTACGCTAAAGAAATGTTGATGTATATCAGATGTCATACATAGTCTTGTGGTATGGCACCACTTGGAAAAATGAGTCTTCAGAAAAATAAAATTTACATTTTGCGAAGTTTTTTTATTGTCCCTGTTTATTGGAGAGTATTAGCACGAAGAATTTTATGTTTATTTGAATCATTTAAAAGTTACGAGCATCTCTTGAGCGGTTTCTATGCACATCGGAAACTGTAACTGAAAGCTTATCATTAAATATTGTGCCTGAACTCAACTACTTATGAATGTTATGTCATGAAATTTTGTCGTAGTATACTTTAAAACAAAACATCTAACGCCTAATGCTCTCGAAATTGATCAAAAAATTGAGTAGAGGGAGCTAGACGGAACTATCCAAAATCTTGTTGGTAGTGATGGAAGTGCAGTGATGGAAGTGTTGGATGTGATGGAAGTGCAGCTCCAATTCCTTCTAACTGCTCAAAAAAAAATAAATAAAAAATAAAATGGTGCTACAGATACTGATCCAAGCTGATTTTTAGTTTTACTAAATGCTCTGTGCCTACCTCTAAAACAGCACTGAGAAAATAAAAATGAGGAACTTTAACTGTGCGACCTGTTGACAAAACCCAGAGAAACCAAGAACCATTGCAGTACTGTCATCCTAGTATGCAAGTTTGCAGCTTTTTTGGTACTGGTCTTATTTACACAACAATAACTGGCATGCCAAGCACATAGCTCATTTAGCTTTTCAATCGTTTTACCCACAGGCTCTTCTCGTGAAATGTTAAAATGGTCGATTGCTTTGGTCTCCTACTGCTTCTCATCTGCTGCTTTTGGCAACAGTTGTATGTGACTGTGGTTATTTCTATAATGTTGTATTCCACTTTAACAGACATAATATCATTTCTGCCACAACTGTAGGTATATTCAATATACACGTAGTATAGCTTATTGCTGGGTAAATTCTATAACCAACCATATTTTTAATTGTTTGTTTTTTGGAAATATGTTGATTGTAGTCTGTAATATAACTCATAATATTTATGAGACACATCAATGATGCTTTGAACTCTAGGTGTTGTGTGGCATATTTTGCCACCTGCTCGTAATGCACCAAACTGCTTCAAACTAGCATTTTTTCTACTCCGGAAAAAAAAAACACCAATGACTGCTCCAAAGCAGTACTTTTACTGCTGCAAAATTTGATGAAAAAGTGAGAGGTCACTTCCCTCACTACTTGGTAAATATGTTTTTTTCTGTGCTCTTAAGAAACTTTATCTAGAAACAGGGACTTACCTAATCATGATAAGCATTAGGCATCACAGTTGGCTACCAGGCAAATAAAGCCTTCATCCTGATCTTTTATTTGGAGTCTGCACATTAATAAACCCTTCAGCACTAAATGGACAAGCAAAGTGTTGTGCACTTCTGCTCACACAAAAGAACAACAGGCACATTGTAAGGAGCACCGAAGTTCTAAGTGTGATGAATTTTAAGACGTGGTGGACATTTTTTTCTAAACATTTCTATAGAACCCTCATACCAGTCTTTCTCAAAACTTTTCTTTTGAAATCTAGACCTACTGGAAACGTAATAGCTGCTCTGGCAATGAATATTTAGGCATAAAATTTGCCTCACTGGTCACTTATGCACTCATGTGTAGAGTGAAACAGGTCAATTCAGAACAGCTGGTGAATTCTAACAGTTCAAGCCCTTTTTGGTAAGCTAATTATGAGGGATATAATCTTTCTCAATATTTTCATAATTCCCTTTAATTTAGACACATTGCTTTTAATATGGTTCAGTGCACAAGTTGTTGTTTTTTTAAAAAAACTGCTAGTTACTATTAATTCGTAAAATTAATTTTTTAGTTGTGATTGTTTGCATAATACTACCCATATTTTGGCAACTTTTAATACCAAAAAGTGTTCCTCATTGTTTGAAAGGTTTATCATAAGTGTGCTACATAACTGAGCTTTACAAGATGAAGATAATGCTCACTCTTAAATGAAAGCTATCTGATTTTTTCCTTCAAAGGCAGTGACCTGCTTAAGGATATTTATGTAAATAGTTTGATATAACCGAGGATTAATTCATGACTGGGGGTAGCCCGTATGCTGCCTTATGTTGTCTGAAGTGATACCAATGCAACCCATTTTCAATTATCTGTTGTGGTATGGCTACAATGATGTAACAAAATTATGGCAATTTTTGTCACTGCAGCACATCCCACAACATTTTGCTGTGGCAGTGGCAGATGCTACTACCATTGCATTGCAGTCACAGTGTGTATTTTCTGTGTCTGAGTCCGCTAGGCTGTAACCAGTTCATGTACGAAACTGATATCATGAAAACCACTAAGATAATAAGGAGGCATATGGCATAACAAATGCTTAAGCTGTTCATTTTACAGCGAAAGCTCTTATGACATCACAACTTGGGTCGCTCGCATGTGTATGCCGCCGGTGTCCGTAACCACATTGTGCCAATTAAAAAAAAACACCTGTCATCCATGACACAGTGGGGCTCGAACCTGAGTATGCTGGGTGCTAGCCCAGTATACTACCACTGAGCTACGCTGGTTTTTTTTTTTCTTCAATGAATGAAATTATCACCAGTAAAGTACACACAACATACTTCATCAGAAGTCAGACAAACACACACAAGTGTCAAGAACGAGAAGCCACTCCGGAATGGGGTCAAAAGTCTCAACGACACTGCGCACTTGAGCAGCTGCTTCTTGGAAGACAGATCTCATCGACCGTGGTGGCTCGGTGTGTCTATAAATCATGTGACTTTTCCATACTAAATAAAGTCCCAACAACATTAACAGGTCATAAGGAGTATTATCAGCCAGACGCTTTTTGAATGGGAGGAACCTAATGCCATGAGCTGTGATTGGAAGTTCTTTGCACACTTCTGTAATGGTGTTCTTTGGCCTACTTTGTATGCTGTCAATTGTCTAATGCACCACGTTTCACCTGTAATGAAAGTCTTGCACTGTTAACTTCACTATATTTTTACAGAGGGCGTGTCCTTAGAAATTTGCCAGGGCTCCTATCTCAATTTATTATAGTACTTGGAAATTAATTGACAGTGGTCATTTCGAAATACAGGGTGACCTGAAGATAGGCTCGTCATTCACGTTGGCTTATCCATTGGATGGCGTGTGGCTGAAGCTGCAAGAAGCCCATGAAAGCTAATCAGTGCCAGCCTGTTTGTAAGTATATGGTTCTTCCAGTGTCGGAGTATAAGCAGTAAAATAATGAATCTGTATGAATAAGCATATATTGTATTGTGGCCCTAAGGCAAAGGAAACAAAATGAGGCTTGAAAGCACTGCTGCGTAAAAATTGTACACGTGCTTTTGACCCAAAGCGCTTGTTCACAGGTTTTCTTTTTTGGTTAATTGCACCATAGCTCCCCATGGTACAGTCAATAAAATATTACTAATGCCATGGGTATCTTTTTAATTATGAAGTAATGCATTTTGTACTGCATTTGTTTTATTTTTCAGATCAGGAAACAGTCAAGATATTACCATGCCACTACATGGGGGCAAGGTGACAACTGAGAACTGCATATTTCCAGTGTTCATATGAATGGCAGTAGTGAAAAATTTTAAAAGCTGCTTGCAAATAATCTAAGGGCAATAAATTTTAATTTCGTAGCCCTGCTTTTGTTACTCTATTTTTTTTAGTGTGTGTCGAATTGGCGCATTGCTAGCAACTGCTGTCTGGCGGTAGCTTTTGGAGTTTGTCAGGCAACTGGGAAAGCATGTAGATAGATCTGTGAACTGCCAGAGAATTTTGTAGCTGTGGGCTTCTGCTTTTCATATAGCCTTTCGAGAGATATCTGCAGTGTGCAGAACAGTCTGAGCTTTCAAAGCAAGAGCAGGCTTTTTTGCCTGTGCTCTCGCCCGCCTGTTTTTCTTTTTGCTGCCACTTTGTGCTTCCGTGCGCCCAGCCGGCTTAAAGGGAGTCTGAAACACTTTTTCAAGTAACCATGGAATAAACTCATTGAAGAGCTTATTTCTTCACGAATTTAACGGCGTGAAAATTTGAAGAATCGGTCCAGTGCAAGTGGAGTTATAACGCTTTGTCGCGTGCTGCAATTGCATTCTCTCTTCTCTTGTCCCGACAAAAGCGCTGCAGGCTAAGCAATGAGGGATGGCAGGCGCAAAGAAAATTCATCAGGCGTGCATCTGTAACCTTGGGCACTTTTTTCGTTTTTTTTTCTTTCAATGCGCGACTTTGTCAGTGTGATCACGCGCACGTGGACAAGTCGCTGCCTCTTGCGGCGATCACCAAGGACCAAGCACTCCAAGTTCAAATCAGCCAGTGGCTGATATGTGGGCTTTCTAGAAGTGGTTTTTGAGCATCTTATGTCATTTGTCAAGAGATGAGAAAGCCATTTTTGCTGACTTTGATAATTTATTGCGAATTCCAGGCTGCATGCTGTGCTATTTTACTTGGCTCACGTGTTGTGGGGAGCCTTCATTGTCGATCGGCAGCGTTTTTTTTACCATGCTCAAAAAGTGTTGCAGGCTAAACATGAAGCTAAACATGGAGACTCGTTGGAAACTCCGGGAGTGTCGAACCTGCCCCACACTCAAGCGCAGCTCCGAGAGGCGGCACCGGAAATACAAGTTCACATGGGAGCCGAACCAGCTCCTCCCAGAAAAAGGAAGAGGAACCCGAACGTATGGCAACGGAATGTACCGCTGCAGCCTGTCGAAGCTCAAAACTAGCGGTTGCTGCTGAAACAGCTCCCACTTCAAGCTCAATCTCTGCCGATTCCCATACGGTGAATGAATCGCCTTCATCGCCCGTGAAAGCGCAGGAAGAGAGTTTCATTCGAGGCGCCCCTTTTCGATCTCCACAGAGATCGACACGTCGTCCGTCTCCAGCTCCTCCTGGGAACACCACACGCTGACCTTGTCACCCACAACATTAGACACAAACAAAATGGAGAGGTCTCACTGCGCTTTGCCGTCCATTCTCCAACTCTCTTGCCCAACCTGGCAACCGATCGTCAATTCAACCTTGGTGCTTGTACCTCCAGCCCCTGCCTCTCCCACAACAGTGGGGAGAGGCAGGGGTTGCGGACCAGTGGGAAAAAAGGCAAATTTTCTCACCATGTCTCGTGATACCATCCCGGCGTTTCTTTCCGGATTTGCTGCTACCTGGCGCGTCCGCGTGAACTTTGAGCGCAACCTTGTTGCCATGGATGTGATCCCTGTAACACACCCTTCGCAACTTCTGGGAGTTCGGAGGATCTGTTCCAACAAAGTCAAGTCCAAGCTCCTCGAGGACAGCATCTTTGTGGCGGTAATTGGGTCAACGTGGACTATGACGTCGCTGACAGCTCGGCAAACATCACCTCGGCCGTCTCGGTCCGGGTCCCGCGAGGCTCGTTAAGGCGAGCGCGTAGCGCAGTGCATTGTGGAGGAAGGGAGGTCTATTCACTCTCCTTTGTAAACTTGCATCCCCATCTTCCTGCATGTGTGGCGTGGCCGGTGCATAACCATCATCCTTGACGGAACCATCGTACCAGCGGTGGTGTTCCTCTTCAAGCGGCTCAGGCCGGTCTGTCTGCGCCTGCCCCGGCCCCTGCAGTGCACCGTTTGTGTCTGGTTCGGCCACGCCACGAGCACCATCTCGCGCTACGATTGCTGCCTCTGGTGAAGGGGCAGCCACCCGAATGCACCGTGCCTTTCAGAGTACCCTCAGTGCATCAACTGCAGCTGCAAACATTCAGCGAAGGAACAGTGCTGCCCTTCCTGGCAGATTCAGTGCAAGACCGCCGTCATCCTCGTCTCCTCAAATGACCCCGTGACGCTCCATCAAGTGTTGGAAAGCCAGGACTGCTGTCAACAACGTCGACAAGCGTGGCAGTGCTGCGGTCGTGAAGGATCGTTCCTTTCGCGATGCTGTCGCCGGTGGTGACCCATCGGCGTTGGCAACCGCCCCTCTCCCTCTTACGAGTGCACCTCCTGTCTCTTTGAGCACAACGGCCTCCTCAGAACTTCCTTTGGATATGCTGGCCTTCAAGGCTGACCCGATTGAAGGAAGCGGTGATGGCCGCTCTAGCTGCGACAATTCGTGCAGTGCTTGTGCTCCTGCCGATTGATTCTTCGGTGCCTGGATTGTGTGCCGCGGTTTTCGCTGCGCATGAAGTCATCCTGCCGGGTATTTATACGGCTGGATCATGACATCGAAGCCATCTAAACTCCCACCCGTGAGCTCATCCGAACTCTCATTTTTTTCGTCCCTGAGCCCAGGCGAGTGTTCTGGGCACTCCCGTCTTATAATGTGCCATCTAATCTCAAGCTTCTTTGGCAAAAATCTTTATTCGTGACCTTTTCAGTGGCTTTTCCAGATATTCGCCTGTTGTCACAGTGTTTGAGCGCCCTGAGGGAGGCGGAGCGACTGTGTCTTTTTATTTTTTATTTATCTTCTCTCATCTTTTTTCTTCCATTTCCTTTTATTGCTGTTACCCTGTACCTCTGCCGACCTATTGAGGTGTCATCTTAAGGATAGACAGTTACAGGCAGCACTTTTTTTTTCTTTTTGATAACCACTGAGAAATATGGAATGAGTTTCAGCATTTGGGACAATGTTGAACATGAAAGATGTAGCTTTTCCAGTCTCTTTATTTTTTTCTTTGTCTAGGCATAGAACTCGCGGCGCCCCATATATCGAAGTTTCACTTTGAAAGCAATGTTTGTTTAAGTTTGAACACATTACTTTTGTAGGGTACAACTGTGCGATCAGGCAATCTTTGCGCTGCAGAAACCTTTACAAGTCTTGCATCTATATTACCAAGTTGAACTTGAACGCCAACAAAAACCAGTACGTTGTTCTGCCCGGTGGACGATTCTTTGTACTACGCAAAGGAATAGTTCGGATAGGAATTAAGCCAAAGTAGTGACTGTTCTGATGAGTAGGAAAACATGGAAAAGGGCTCAGAGTACTAGCAATAAAGCTTAGAGTAACACAAAGCAGATCTAGTGGGTACGTATTCATTCTAAAAAAGAGACAGGGCATGCATACACGGATTCAAGAAGGAAGTCAGGATATTACAAATGTTTGTGATGTCCTGACTTCCTTCTGGTCAGTGTTAATCGTTCGAAATTCTGTACGCAGTCTGCCATTTAAACAGATTATGAGCATGCTTAAAATTGCAGTCTGTGTACTGTGAGGCCTCAGTGCTTCATACTACGCCGATTGTTGTGTAAAAGGAGTTTACGCTGAGATGGAGTGCTTGTGCGGGGGCCATAATAGAATGCCGTAAAGCTGCATTGAGCCGCGGCGCATGCTCACAGCGTGCTGCAGGCTGCATTAAAATATATTCAGCAACATGCTCGATTTAAAAAACCTGGCTTGTTTGTTGGTGTATAATCGCTATCACACTCGCCTGCCAGTTTTCACAGCATGTGTTGTGTGTACTACTTGATCGACACATACAGCAGATAAAAAATTGATATATTTTCGCAGTCGTAGCCGCGTTAGCATTCTCTGACCGCTGAGTTTTTCTGTGCGCCAAAGGAAAAAGGTACCGTAACAAATAGTTTTCAGTTCCTTACATTTGATTTTTTCTGGTTCCTTGCTTCTTTTGTTTGCTCATTGGAAAGCCACCGATCTGGGCAATACGAAATCTCTCTTTGGTGCAGGTTTAAAAGAGAAGAATGTAAGAGTAAACCACTCCTAGAGGGATGCATTATTTTTTTTATCTTCAATAGTAATACTTGTTCCTGGTTTTTGGCAAGAACAGTGCACCGCACAGCCTAGTTGGCTGCTGCACTCGGGTAGTTATGTTTAGTGGAGCATTCACAGAAAATCTCGGGCGAAACGGCGCTTGCTAAAAGCTTATGTTTAAAGCGAGAAAACTGTAGGTATCTGAGCTGTTCATTGTTCTGTTACTCAAAAGTGTACCAAGTGAGACAACATGAAACACTAAAAAGCAGCGATTTCAATCGTGCTATTTATTCGAAATGAAATATACTATGTAATAACTGCTTGCGGTAGGTAACACAGAACGCACTTTGTAAAACACACAGCGCAAATAACGGTGAGGACACAGGAAGGACATGCACCGTGCGCCGATTCCTACAGCAGTTTATTCAGTCATTTTTTCTCACATATATGCAGACAAGCAGCTGCAACAATACGCATGTCAAAGTGCATACATTCCCATTATCTTCGAAAATCAGAGCGAAGAAATGTGGGCTCTTTATTTTATGCCTTGATAGATGCCAAATGATACATTCATCGCCGAACTTTTGAGTGATCGCAGTTTCCATAATCGCACTTGTACGTGTGTGTTGCTATGTTTGCTCACGATGTCAGCTTCGTTAGTGTTGCGTCGTGTGTCTCCGTTGTTATTTGGGCTGTGTGTTTTACTGTGCTTTGTCAACATGCCCAAGTTTGCTCTATGGTAAATGCACATTGCAATGCTCGCATTTCAAGTGCATAGCTTTGTTTGGGAAGTTATCGCAGCGCTCTGTGCTGGACCACTATTTTTGTAGCATAAGCTACACTGGGCAAAGTTGAACAGTTTTCGCGTGGCTTACGGTGAGCAGTTCTGTGCAAGCGCGAGGAGAAGTGATGTGACACGGCGCACCGAATATGACTTGGGTCACCAAGTTTACCTATTAGTGCTCAGTAATATTGCAATATCCCTGCGTGGTGTGTCACTAGTCAACTGGGACTTGACTCGCATGAGGTCGCTCACTCGCTAGTTCGCCCTTCTGTCCGTGGTTCGTCCGTCTGTTCGTTCGTAGCTCACGCCACATATATCCTGGCACAGTCGAGCTAAGCTACTGCTAATTTTTTTTAGTATTTGCCCGAAGACAACAAGATTGGAAGGTTACACGCAGTCTAAATCAGAGATTTCCGGTAGATGTCTTGTTTATGTGGAGCCCTTTGTCGAAGCGTTCATGCCATGTGATGCTTTCCTTCGAAAGAATAACGAAGTGGGCTCGTGAAAATTACCAGCCGCTGCGGTCTAGTGGTAATAGTGTTCAAGTGCAGACCTGAAGATCATGCGATTGAAACCTGCCTGGGGCGGCCGCATTTTCTACGAAAGTGATAATACTTGAGGCCTGCGTGCTTAGATTTAGGCACCAGAAGAGCACCAGGCCGTCAAAATTTTCAGAACCCTGCTGGACGGCTTCCCCCATAATGAAACTGAGGCATCAGAATGTAAAACCTCAGCAGTTATCATATAGAAATTATCTTTATCAAGCAGCAGCGCAATGTATGGCCATGTCTGCATTTCCGATGGAGGCGGAAATGTCGTAGGCCCGTGTGCTCAGATTTGGGTGCACGTTAAAGAACCCCAGGTGGTCAAAATTTCCGGAGCCCTCCACTACGGCGTCTCTCATAATCATATGGTGGTTTTGGGACGTTAAACCCCAGAAATCAATCAATGTACGGCCATGTTTGAGAAGGGATGAGGTGGCGCTTGTATCGTCCCTCTTCCAGTCAACTTTCAAGAACCAGGTTATACTGCACCAGGCTGAGGCTTAGTTGCAATCCTTAGCCAATGTTGAGCCCAACTGTGATGTCTGAGCGTCCTTGCAAGCACTCGATCATGCCATAGCATAGGTCTCACAGAAACACCGTAAAGATGCGAGATTATTGCACATAGTGAATTATAGCATTTCAGTCTGTTCATACTGGTACTTATCGTGCTTCCACGTGTATCATAGAGATTTTTCAATATATCCATCAAGTATTCACAGGACATTTACCCGAATATTAAGTGGATTGCTTGCTAGGTGTGACAAGTCGCTGTAGTTGAACGATGATCTGCAGATTATTTCTGGGCAAAGCACCTCAAGGGCGAATGTTGTCCATTCGTTTGGCATCTGTTCATAATTGAAAAACTCTGCATACCACAATTGAATGATGATGAGTGGGGTGAAGCGTCCGTCTGTATGGATGGATGGACAGAAGCACGGACGGACGCAGGGATGGACAGACAGACTGACGGACAGAAGCATGGATGGAAGCATGCATGGATAGACAGACGGACGGAAGCACGAACGGACGGACGGAAGTATGGATGGTTGGGTGAACGGACGGGCGCACGGACAGTTGGTCACACGGTTGGACGGACGGATGCTTCGCCCCACCCATCATCAGTTACTTAGTGGATATGGTGTGAAAATCTCTGACGCCATCTGGTTATATTATTCCCTAGAGCCACGGAGGAAGGAAAGGTAGGAGAGGCCCTGACATCACTCGTTGTGAAGCCGCGATGAAGCCGGAAGGCGGCCATATTGATTGGGCAAATTCTCCTCTCTTGTTTGCATTCGAATGTAAAGCAGAAGGCACGACTCTCTCTCTGGCTCGGAAAGCACGTGAGCTGCGCAGCGCGCGTGTCGTGACGTTCCGAAAATAATGGAACGGGGCTCAACACTCTGGGCCAGCGCGACACCTTAGGCGAAATCATTTCGTCCGAGCATTAACAGCGAGTAACAGCTCACCGACAGCGAAGCAAGTACAAGAGAACGCGCTAGATGCACTGACAACGGTGAGTGCTTTCACGTCATTAATTCAGCAACTGTACAAACAACACGATCGGTTGTGCGCCTTCTACGGTTGCATTCCGCCACGCGGCCGACGCAGCGTCCGGCCACTGTGTCCGTGTTCAGCGTGAAACTCGCCGGTGTCAGCATTCTGCGACCGTGGTGACTTTGAGCACGATGCAAGTGACACTTGAACGCGTCTGCTGTTACATTGAGATTACATGCAATGCTGGGAGAGAGTATGCGAAGCGGAACAGAAAATGTGTCTTAATAAGCACACGCAAATCGTTACTGTACACACACAACACGAAACTACGTATGTGCACATGGTCCTCATTGCATCTTCCTGGGCTCAACAGCATCCTCTGTTGTCACAAGCAGGGGGCACTGCCCAACCATCACTGACCTGCAAGGCGTTCGTCGTCGTTCCGCTTCGTCATGGTGCCCAACGCAATTTAGCTTGTTATGACCGGCACAGCAAGGAGGTGGCTTGCAAGGGACGCTCATTGGCGTAACGGTCAAACGCTGTCCACGTCCTGCAGGAACGCGGGAGGCGTCTGTGTGCGCCGCAGGAAACGCACATCAGCGTCGCTGGGACACACAGCCTGCGTCTGAGAAGATGCACGTGCACGGACGAGGGGTATAAAAAGCGCGTCGCGTGTGCGGCATAGAGAAAGAAGAAGACAAGAGCGGACACTCCGCAAAACCTGGCCTCAGGAAGTGCGTCACGACTACGTAACGAACTAGTGCTCCCACCAAACTTCAGAGGGCGCAAGCGCAAAAAAAACACAATTATAATCAATGCAACAGAATTGTTTTCACAAATTAATAATTACACGCCCAAATTTGGTATGTTCTTTATACATAAAAACGATTTATTCAACACACCTTACGCGATTATTTTTCTTCAGCCGTACTGTCATAAACACCATCTACCCAGCGACAAGCCCATGCATGACTGACGGCGAGAAGCTTTCGTCGCTTTCGTCAACGTCGGCTGCGTCGGCGTTTTCAAGCGTGAGATAACAGGTGAGACACGTTTTCAAGCGAAGCTTGTTGAATGACATGTTGTTGGTCTTGTTGGGTCATTTTTTTCAGAAAACGGTTACGCCTGCGCGAAAAAGACACCATGCAACAAACATAAAAAGATGCACACACACACACGTTGCGCTTCGTGTGTGCGAGTTTGTTTCTTACGTGGCGTCTCATTCACGCAGTTGTAACCTTTTTCTGAAGCCTGTAAGGACTGGGAGGTTCGCTAAAAAGAAAGTTTGTGGCTCTATGCGGCGGTTAGACGGGAACATTGTGCAACGTATGCAGTATAGCAAAGGCGGCACGGCGTCAAGCTGAGGCGACGCGTGCTGCGTCTGCCACGGACGCGAGCGTCTGTGCGCTGAGCATAGCTGGGCAGCTAAGTCATAGGCTCGGTGGCTCGGTGCAAAATATTGAGAATCGTTCGCTGGGCCTCGCATGCTTCACGACGCGTTTCCCGAAGGCTCGGAACACGAATAATTCTTGGTGTGCCGGAGGCAAATCTGGACTAGCCAAGTGGCCATCATCTTCGTTTCTTCGCTAACCTTGTGCCACTAGTGCAAGCTGCCCATAAATTTTTTTTTTACGTTTCCAATATGATTTTACCGCACAAATTTCAACTACGATTTTTCTTCCCAATGTACTGCTGATACTGCGTACGCACGAAGGTGTTCTAAAGTTTCCAGCCCGCGATACCATTGCATTACAAGAGATAGCGGCCTGGAAACTTCTGAAGAGCTTCGTTCGTGGTCTTGACGTATATCTTTGTAAGTCAGAGTTTTATGGGGCAGAGATGTATAACTGGTTTTGTATTGTGCATCGATTAGCTAATCATTCAAAGGGGTTTGCTGGTACACTTATGACGTGCACATATCTTTTTCGTAATTTGACAGTGAAGCATCCACTTACTAACATTTTCAGACCGCGCTGACGCCATGCCGTCCGGCGGTCCAAGCTACGGCAGCTACTGCTGTGTATCGTGGTGCTTCAACAATGGCAGAACCCACAAGAAGCCTGGGACGAGTTTTCTTCCGCGTACCACGGGACAGCAGGTGTGTTAAAGCTTTTGTATGGTTTGCATGTCTGTAGGCTTGCTGTTCGTACTTGCTAAGTGAGGGTAACAATAAAAAATCACTATTCAAGCAGTTCCCCTTTCAGCTGATAGTTCATTGCCAATGCAGGATGAAAGCATGGATGCAGTATGCTGGACGCGATGATCTCCTGAGTAAGCCGGCCAGCCTATTGTACGCAACGTACAGGGTTTGTAGCGACCATTTTACTGCTCAAAGTTTTATGGACCCTGGGCACACAAGGCTTACAAGAATGGCTGTTCCCAGTGTGCAACCAGCTGCACCATGTAAGTGATTGACTGAAACTCAAATATGTGCAATAGCAGCCACTTGTATTGAATCAGTGGCGACAGTTAACCGTGAAGATCTTTGTAGCCGATGGAGAAACCTCACGACAGAAGTAACACTTGGAAAGTCTTAAATTCTGTGAATTGTGGGCTATTACCTTCCTAACAGCAGCTTTACATTTCTGTCATTTTTTGATGCTCTGGACCTTCGCAACTTGTTTTGAAAGACTTTAAAGGGCTATTTCACGTTATCTTCAAGCCTGAGTGCACATGTACGTATACCTTTCATCAGTGAAAGCTGCCACTGTTGATAATTTCAAAAATCACAAATTACTTGTTTCCTAGTTGGTGCCTTTTCTTTTCTTCCACGTTCGACCAATTTATGCGTTTGAAAGAGCTGTTCAAGTTTCCCCATGCTACAAGCTTTGTAACTTGTACCAACTGCACATATATGCAGGTTCTCTGAGCGTCGCTTCAAGTAGTGACTGTGACATGGCTGCAGAAGCTGCACTGCAAGGTGCGGATGAGCTTCAGTTTGTGTTATTTTAAGCCTATTACTGACACATTGTCGTAATTTCATTTCTTCAGGACCTGCGGTAGAGGCTTCAAAAAGCGGCTTCCACACATTGAGGTGCCCCGATGAACAGGGTGCGTTCAGTGTCGCGATTTCTTTTTTTTTACCCTAATTGACTGTTGACCAAACCTCTGCAGGTGGCAGCTCCCTTGTAGCTGATGAAAGAATTTCTGCTGATTTCGTCTTGCCGGAGAAAACCTTAACCAGTCGTTCAGCTGTCACAAAAGGAACTTGTGTGACCGGTAAGTTGTATGTTCACTTCAACACCAGAGTGGATTGATATAGAGACTTCCGCAGGCCGCTCGCAAGATTGTTCCGACAGCACTGTCCGAGGCACTGAACGAGCTTCACAAGACCCTCCAGAAGACGTCTCCGTCAACAGCTCCACGCCTGAGTGCCCTAGAGAAAATGGTGACTATGCTTTTATTGCAGCAGTTTTTAATGTGCTATTTTATGTTTAGGACATTCTGAGGAAACTATCCTCAAAAGGACACTACGTGTGCACTTACAAAATGTAAGGGTGGGCTCTCAGTGATTTTCATTTTTTTTGTGCATTGTCAACATTGTGAATGGTTTGTTTTTAGGTAGTGGAATCGAAAACTTTGCACCACAGAAAGTTGTGCACCTTGGGTCTGAAAGAGCGAGGAAAGAGCTCGTATGGAATTAGTTGTTCTTCGCTTTTACATCCATTTTTTTGTTTATTGCAGTGCGTTCCTGTGTGCCAGCGACAATGTCTCCATCAATGAAGTACAAGCAAACTATTAAGCATCTGCAAGCCAAAGTAGCAGCACAGCGGAAAACTATCAAAAGACTGCGGAGACAGCCTCACCAAACTAACCACTCATTCGTTGCATACATTGTTTTGGTTACCCGCTATGAGGAGTAGGGACACTGTGTATTCGCTCGAAGTGATTTGCATAACCTTAAAAAGAATGTTGGGTATCCTGTCTGTATTTTTTTGTAGCAAATACGGGCGAACTGTACACTTTACTGTGGGTCGCTTGGTCACTGTGTATGCTTTATCTCTCCAGCTCAAGTAATATATCGATAACAAAACCGCTTGTTGAAATGTCTTCGAGCGGGTAAGGAACACAGTATGAAGTGGGCACGGTTCATGTTATCACTCTTTTCGTATTTTAGCTTCTCATCAACCTCCTCATCTTGCCCATCAAAATTTTCAAAAGAATACCCAAACTTGTAGCGTTTGATGGGGCTGCGGACGCTGCCATTTTATTTTTATATAGCTTGTGAGTGATAACGTACGATGTAGAGCCTTTGTGAAAAATAATGAGCCAAAGTGGTTTCCTTCTGCTATTTATTAGCCCTGTAATACCGCTCTCGTAGCACCAATTAAAGTCCACAATTCTGGATAAAGTGATGACTACAATCTATTTTAGCTCGCAAGCGTCACAGCAACACCCAGACGCAAATCACTTGGGATCTTAAATTTTTGATGAAGGCGACGCATAACAAAAGCCACAAGACCTGCCAGTGTTGTAGCATAAAGTTTGTCTTTCACGTAGTGAGCAAGCTGCAAAGCCCTATCTTTCTGAGGACAAGCAGGCATCAAGTCTGCTTTTTTTCATTTTGGACTAGCTGTTCTTAAGCACAGCCAGCACACTGCACCTTTGCCTTTCTGCTATATTGTGTTGTGTGGTTTCTGTGCGCTCTTTTCTATGCATTATTTCGGTTAAGCCCAGGCGTGATTCGCGACTTCATTGCTGTGTATATGTCACTTCTTCCTTCTTCATCAGCATTGTGCGCTGTGTTTTTGCCATAGATCTTTACTTACCCACTGGCCCGGTGTGTCATACTTCACCAGCTTCTCGGCTTCTGCCAACTCTAGCGATGTGTGCGTTGTCTGTGTTCTCTATGTATTTGTTACAATATTTTTTACAATTTATTTGTAAGGCGAGATGCATTTGTTGTCTACCTTTGTCATATTGTGCTTTTTATATTCTCATACTCTACCTTGCCTTTGAATAAAACATTGTGGATGCTCTGTTTCTTTGACTGATATATACATTGATCACTTGTTCCAAAAGAAAAACACAAGCGCGATGAATAAAACCGTAGTGAATTATCATTACCTGCATCTCTTTTTATTATAACTTAATCGAAATAAAAATTACGTCACGACCGATTCGCACGAACCACTGAACAAAACAAAACAGGGAATCGCTAAATCAAAACGACCTACAAAAACTATCCATTTGGGCGATGAATAGTGGTCTGAAATCATGAACTTTCGTCATAGCCAAACGTCGGTTATGCAAAGTAATTCAAAATTTGCGCCAGTGAAACCGAAACCGGAAGCGCACGCCACTTGCTCTCATCAACCACTAGGTGTGCTAGAGTCGATTGGGCCGCTGGGGTCTATGGGAGTGTCCCACTCTTCACCTTTTTTTATTTCTCTATGTGTGCGGTCGGAGCTCTCTCTCTGGACTTCGCTGGCCCGCTCGTCTCGAGTGCGCCCTGGGCCCTTGTGATGGAAAGGCGCGTCTGTACGCTCTCGTTGCAATGTACTTCTCTTGCAAATATGTAAATTAAACGCATCTTCTACTTGTTCGTGAGACGCGTCGCAAGAGTCGTCCTTCGCCGGATCCTGGGTGGCAGCCCCAACCCCTCCCCGGGCATATCAACTGGTGGCAGCGGTGGGATCGGTTCGTGCTCTTTCCTGGTACCGATGCTGGTGAGTGCTCACTTTTCGTAGAGATTCTGCCAGGTGTTTTGGATAGATGGTGATGTTTATCCAAAAGGGTAGATTAGTTGCTGCTTTGTGAAGGATTGGGTTTATTAGACGTACCTTCACGGCAGTTTGAGCAACGGAAGTCTGCACGGGGTGACCATGGACTTGAACAAATTGAGGAAACCGGATTTAGTGCTGTTGTGCCAGGAGCTGGGGATTGAGGTGGTGCCTATACATAGAAAGCCACTTTTAATACAGGCGGTTAAGGATTCTGGCGCGGATGCGGAGGAGCTCGCCGAGTGCTGGGAGCTAATACAGGAGAGGATGAAAAGGGCACAAGAAGTCGAAGAGCGAGAGCGCCTTATGTTTGAAAGAGAAACCGTCAGGTGCAAAGAAGCAGCGGAAAGCCAAGAAAGGGAGCTTGAGCGCTTGCAGCTTCAGCTTAAGATTGCAGAGGCAAAAGGCGCTAGTGATCTGGAACAGAAAAACGAGGCAATGAGGCGGAAAATTCAGCCATCCGTAAGTGTAGCTCAAGAGAATAAAGATGATTTGGTCGAAAATAATTTAGACCGCGCGACTGAGACAGCTGACGCAAGGTGTGCGAGGGTTGACGAGCTGGAGATGCAATTGGGAGGCTCGGAAACGAGACGCAAGAAGCGGCGCAGACGCAAGAGACGTCGAAGAGCTTCGAGCGAGACCAAAGGCACTACGCGTGTTGAAGAAAGCTCGCAAAATTTGAGCGTAGCAGGCAAAATTAGGCGTTTCGCATCGGCGTCAAAGTTACCCTGCATGGGTCCGAGCCACCGGAAAACAAGTAAAAGAACAGCGGGTTCTTCGCAAATGCAATCAAGTGGAAGGCGCCAGCGGAAAAAGGGCAGGCCACAGCGCGCATCCTTGAGACCGAATTCGCGGCAGAGGTTTAGAGCTTTCCGCGGACAAGAGTGCCGAAGGGGTCCTGAGAAAAAGACCACAATAGCTAAACACCGCACGGGAGTGAGCCCAAAGAGGACATCGCCACTCTTTCCCACGCGTTGCTCGAATCCCCTCCGCCGGGCTGACCGAAGCCCGCCGAAATCGCGAATGAGGCGTGACTGTGCCGTTCAGCTGGAAGCACGTGCGCGTCGTTGCCTCGGGCGTTCTCGAAATCCGCCAAGACCTCGATTGCCACGTGTACGATTGAAGTGAGGGACAGCTGTAAGCTGGAGAGTCGGACACAGGGGTTTTATTAGAAGCATGCATGTTTGTTTATGTTTGTTTAATTTTGATTTTACAGTAGTATGCCTGTGTCATCTCCACGGTTAGTTTGTTTAGCTATAGATTTCACTTCTCGTATTTGTAAGCATTGTAAGCATTTTCAGTTAAATTGATATGCGGAAGCAGTGGCCCGCATCAGTTTGCCGACTGCCTGAAATTAGTTTTTCTTCGAGTTCACTTGGTCACTACCTCAGTGTGGTCTTCTGTTTCGGCAATAACTATGAAGGAGCTTCGCCCTAACTTGAAACTGGCGAATCTTAGGCGGGCTGAGTGCTCACAGTGTCAGTGTTCTGTTTGTGTGCACCCTCCCCCACTAAAGTCGGGCAGCTACTGGCCCAGAAAAAAAACAGCCTCTGAGGACGGCGACCTTCATTTAGCGCCGTGTGACACGACCGACTATGGTGAAACCAGGCAACGGCGACTGTGACTCTGCGAATGTGGACGGTCCCATGCTGTGACCAAGTGGGCGTTGCGCGCCGAATGTGGTTGCCATTCCAAGGTGTGTGGGTGTGCGGTGGATCGTGGCGACGCCGAAATGCGCTTGTTGGGGCGATCTGCTTTGTGCTGTGCTATGCAAAGGTGTGCTGTGCTGTGTGGTGTGGCGTGTATGGGTAGTGGTTGACAATCAGTGAAACACCCGAGAAGAAGCACAACGGCCACTCCAGGGAGCAGCGCCACTGCAACTCTTCCGTGACCTCTTCGGGCGGCGGACAGGCTGTTATGATCGGCACAGCAAGGAGGTGGCTTGCAAGGGACGCTCATCGGCGTAACGGTCTAACGCTGTCCATGTCCTGCAGGAACGCGGGAGGCGTCTGTGTGCGCCGCAAGGAAACGCACATCAGCGTCGCTGGACACACAGCCTGCGTCTGAGAAGATGCACGTGCACGGACGAGGGGTATAAAAAGCGCTCGCGTCGTCACCCCCGGAAGCTTTTCAGGCCTGCGCGTCACGTGACGTGACGTCGACGACGTCACATTGCGCCGGCCGGGCCGGCCGCCCTTCGCTGGGTGGCTGCGCCAGCCGCGAGCGCCCTTCACGCCTACCGACTCGGCGAGGTTCCTTGACACCATGTCCGCACGATTTATCAAGGTATCCATTGATGTATGGTTTAACGCGCCGACGCAACGCAGGCGATGAAGCGCGCCGTAGGGGAGGGCCTCAGGATCAAGTTTACTACCTGGAATCTTTTATTGTGTGCCGAAATCTCGTACACACGGCGTTTTTGCTTTTCGCCTCCATCATAAATGCGGGCCGCCGCAGCCGGGTGTCGAAAACTGCGCCCTAGTGCTAAGCAGCGCTACGCCGTAGCCACTGAGCCACCGTTGCGGGGGAACTTATCAAGGTTATCAAGAAATAATGAATATCGTGAATGGAATAATGCGATTTATTTTATCACAGCCAGACGCCCGTCTGTACAAATATCACAGTGCACAATTGTTCTCGGTCCAGGCAGACGACAGGCAACACAAGATGTTGCCCTTAATGCTGAAAATATGCCAACAAGTACAAAACACAATATCTTGCCACATAAAACTCAGAAAACAAAACAGATTGTAACAGCAAAAACATCCCCGAGCTTTGGAACAGAAAAAGCACACTTTCATTTAAATTGTAGGTTAGAGGAAAAACATACCATTCGTTTATCATAGTAGCAGTAGCAACACAAGGTATCAGGTTCAAACACTTGCCAAAAAATACAATACATAAGAACACTGGTGACTAAATTGTGGTCCACAGCATGATAAATGACAGAAAGAAAAGTAATTGTACTGCCACAGGTAGGTGCATGTTCTAGGGAAAAAATCAAACAAAAATCTAAGAAAAAACAAATCACAGTGCACAACATGTCTGTACACAGAGTGCACAAGGAAGTGTACACAGCTTAGGTACCAAACGGACTGTACAACTGCTACAGTGGGCACCGAGGCAGTTCGAGTTAAAAAAAAGAAAAAAGTACAGCACCTTTACAAGCTAACAACTTGTAAAGAGATACAAAACTGGAAACAAGGCTCAAACAAGGGAATGTATTGCTTGAGCCAGGTGGCAATAAGTGCAGCGCTCCCCAGACAGCATCGACAGGTTGTTCAAAATTTCCAACAAGGAACTTACTTTTTGAACTGAGTCTGGTACAAACAGCGCTACCAAGGTTCTTGATTGGTGAACCTTGATAGCAGGCAAAGACTTCAAGGTTTGCAACACGGTCAATGACGCATTCAAACAAGATTCACGATAGTCGATAATGTTCAAAAACATGGAGCACTCTTCTTTATGAATCACAGTCCACTTCGGAGACACTGACACCCCTTGCAGGCGAGCCCTTAGTTCTTCGAGGGACGAAAACCGGTCTCGTTCTTGCTCCGCTTCATATGACGCCAGCGACTCTTCTACAGCACGGGCGAGTTGGGAGGCTTCTTGTCGGCTCTCTTGGCGTCAGGGGTTTCTCTCGTGCTCTGGTCTCGTACTGATAGGTAGGACGGACAGCCGGGAATACCGTTGGGACAGATCCAGGACGCAACCGTGGTACTGGGAGTGCAACTTCAATAACTCTCCCTGTCCTTGGATCCGTCTACGATGTCGTCTTCTCAATGCATGAAGCGTCGAAATGATCCGCGCACACCTGCAAAACGTTTCAAGAACGTCTGAGACGCCACTTCTCAAAAGAAAAAAATGCGCTCCCGTTTGCATGACCGCGTTTACAGTCCGTGTAGCTAAAACAAAGTCTACCTACGTTTCGCAAGCATCTAAATAAAAGCGCTGCGCTAAGCGGTACAAGCAACATGAAAGGAAACACGGGAGCGTGATGTCACCGCACTCCACGAAGCGCTTCCACCGAGAGCTTGCAAGAATGGACGACACCACGGCACTGTTAGTGAACAAAGCGCAGCTGACCATCCTTGCTGCGAACGCTGCTGGCGTCAGCGCTTCGCGAGGCCCGGCGGCCACACGCTCAAGTATTTCCCATCATAGGTGATTTCTACCCGAACAAGCAACGACAAGCTAAGAACAGGAGCATCTCAAATTCTTACCTTAGTGCACGAAGTCGGCACGAAGTCCTTCCTAGGAATGGCGCGTAGCCATTGTTTGAGAGCGTCGGCGTCTTTAGGGAAGGAAAACACTTGTATCTTCTTCCTGTTTTGTAGTTGCCGGTGCATCCGGGTACACAACACTTATTCGGCATTGGCATCACTCCAGCATCACGCACGGAAACGAAATTGCCGCAAAACAACAACGGAAAGCAACAAACGTGAAACACCGTCAACACCACGCCGCCGAACCGTCACCACCGCCGCCCGCGCTGCGCTCGCTGCCGCTGCTTCCCCGAGAGTCGGCCGGCCGGAAATGACGTCAGATTGCTGGGCGCAGGCCTGAAAAGATTTTCCGGGGGTGACGGTCGCGTGTGCGGTCGGAGCTC